>OMNZ01085603.1:5134-24285 GCA_900303255.1 Lesueurigobius sanzi
TATATTTATTTTGAGATGCGTGTGAAGAGATGTGATGTCAGAAGTGCATCAACAAACCTTGAACAATTTAAACACATTGGAATAGAGCTTTGCAATGTGATGTCACGTAATGGGGCGTGGCCAGCAGATTGTGTCGATGTGTATGTGGTTGATCTTACCAGTCCAAACAACAAACTGCTAACTGTAGAACTAAGGGAAGCCAGATAGACAAATAACGGTAGAACGCACGATCTACAAGGGAATGATATTGAAAATAGGCTGTGTTTTCATTGTTTTGTGGTTCTGAAAAATGGTGGCAAAATTCCCATAATGCATTGCACGGTGATGTCACCAAAGCTCTATTAAAGAACCATTTCAACTTGTTGCCGTCACTGCCACAAAACGTTTCAGGCTTTTCAACAAATAATCCACTAAACCTCACATTACGAAGATCCTACAGAGGACAATACAGCACAAAATGACTGACGATTGCAAAATGTACGCGTTGTACGCATGGGATATACACTATAGGATAGGAGTTAAGAAATAAAAAAAACAAATTGATTTAACATGCCAACTTGATTTTTTGCCCAGCCCGACTATAGATATAGTATTTCTATGTTAATTGATACAGTTGCTCATAAGTTTACATATACCCTTTTAATCTTTTTGGCTGTGGCTAGGTTTCTAGTTGAAAACAAACAACTATAAATGGCTTCACGCAACATTCACCATTCAAAGCCCTATTTTTGTCACTTGTTCTGACATAATTGCTTTGATGACTACTTCAATACTCCATAATATTATTTTGAAGTACCAATACTCCTACTTGCACTGCCCACCTCTGCCCAGGGCTAACACATCATTACAACTGGATTAGGCTCCGATTCGGCCAACTCAAAATAATTGGTTGTTTTCATCCATTTCCTAATTGACTTCTCATCTGGATCCAAAGGGGTGCTTTAGTGTCCTGTGGGAGAAAGTGAGAAAGGGGGAAGATCAGTGGAGGCTGATCACGGCATAATGAGGCTGAGCTAGATTGGACGCTGCCAGACTTTAATGGAAGGGATTTGAGTGAAGCCTGCCATAATATGAGAAAGTGCCGTGGCTGGCGAGGTGCCACCTCGATGCATTAAATAAAGTGCACTTGAGTGGGTTAACAAGGCACACTCGGAAGAATCAACATACCCCAGAGGCCGAACAAAGACGCATTCAAATCCAAGTCGTTTCCAAAAAGTCGTGAAAGGAAAATCGGAAATGCTGTCCAGCTCAGCACAATAAACTTTGAATGGCTCCAGGGTTGTATTTAGAGAAAATGAAATAGTTGTTCCTCGTGTTTTACAGCGACATTCGGGGTATGACTTTGGCGCAGCGGTGTTTTGTAGGTAAGTGGTAATGTGTTTTTTAATACAACTGTAAAAGGAAAATATTACCTTGTATTATCCTGCGTCGTGTGCATTGCCAAGAGCATGTTTTGGAAACTAATTTCCCAGACAGACCTGCATATTTAATAGTCTACCTTGATTTAAAAAGTCCTTTTGGCTTTGAAACTACTTTTAGTCAGCTTAGTCTTGATCATTTTTAATAGTTTTACTTAAAAAGAGTATACCCCTAAGACATCAGATCACTAAAAATAAACCACTAGGACTTGTAATGCTATAAGATGTACTTTTTTTAATAATGATTTGTATTGATGAATGTTCAATTTGAAATGTTGCTGCACGTCTTGGCCAGGTTTCTCTTGTAAAAGAGATCTTAGATCTCAATGGGACTAACCTGGTTAAATAAAGGTTAAATAAAAAAAATAAAAAAAACTTTTAAAACATGCCAGCAGAGGGCACACAATCTTCACTACTGCTTCACTGATTAGAGAAGTGTTTCAGAAAACTGGCAAGCATGTTAATCGGCACAGGAGAGTTTTACCGCATAAGATCGCAACAAGTTTGGGGAAGGTGTATAGACCTAGTGTCTAAAGGAACTACATGGATTTCTAATTATGATATCGGAGTGTGGGTTGGCATTTTGCGTGTGGAAGAGAAAGATGGACAAATTGTAACAAAACACCATCTGTCAAATGTTTTTCGTATAAGGAAATCACATGGTGAAAGGCTCCAAATGTATCCAATATTGATTAATTGAAGTAGAGCATGTAGGCTACTGTGGACTTGATCAATCCGGGCTCATATTGACACCAATTAAAATCTTTTCATGTCAAGTTTCCTGGGTAGTTGTTATGAAACTTTTGCCCTCTCCAAACTTCCCCTGCTCATCGGTGTGGAAAAGTCAAACTCAGGTTTTCTCTGGCCTCGAAATGAACTCAAACCACTTAAGGCTATGGAGATTTGCATGTAGCGAGTTGAAACTCCAACAGTTGGCGCTGCATAGGTTACCTTCAAACTTAGCTCTAGGTCAGTACATTTCCGAATCCATTTCTTGAACATTCTTTCTAAAACTTGACATTCTTATTATTTAAAAGAGACCTGAGAATTGGCCTTAGACATTATTCCAAAAAGGAACTCTTTCCCAGGCATTTGACCTGACTATACCAACACATTTTGACTGTTCTGTAGTTCCCACATATCCTTGCATTGAATGTGAACCAGAATCTTTGCCATGGGTTCACCTAGCTGATCTGTCAGTAACACTTCGAGCAGGGGTCGGGAAGCTTTTTAGCTAAAATAGCCAAAAAAGTCACATATATTAACATCTATTTCCATGAGAGCCATACTTTTTTTTTTTGAACTCTGAAAACAACTAAATGTTTTTTTTTTTAGCAACATTGTTATACTGGAGTTATCCAATACATAAAACAGTTCTCACTAGGGGTGTAATTATTTAGTTATGGAATAATAAATATTTATTATTAGGCAATACTTATGATCTGTTTTGTTTAAGGATAAAATTGGTAATGTTTTCCAATTTTCTAAAACTGCTTAATGATAAAACCAATACTAAACAAAATACAAAACAAATGCATGTGCCCCAAAGTGAACAGCCACTTGTTAAGTTTCACTTTGACGCCACAGCCTTTGGTATTTGGACTGTTCCTGGACAACTTTGTTTTAACATGTTGGAAAAAAAACATTTTTACCGTGATTGGACACTGCACACGTGGGGAAGTAAGGTAACTTATGACCAACATTGGATTTTATGCATTTGGACCATAATACACACTGCTCTGGATCTACAGCTGGATCTGAGAGCCACATACAGTCATCAAAACAGCCACATCTGGCTCCCAAGCCATAGGTTCCCTACCCCTGACTTATGGTGCGTTCCAGTTGTCCTCGGAGGTCGGAACTCCCAGCTGGGAGTGACGTTTCCTCCGAGTTACTGTGTTCCAGTTGTCAGGTCGGAAATTTTTATGAGATAGTGACACAAATACATCATTTAAGATACAAAGTTGGTAAAAGTCAGCTGTTTATGCCCCTAACTAACTTATTTTATAAACCAGAACAGTGTGGTTGTATTTATGTTTTCATAAATCATGTTTCAAGTCATTTACAGAGCACATATAGCTCTTGTTGTCATTAGCCCCTGTCGCGTTAGCAACATTAGCATCGCAGGTCAAACAGTCTATTTAATAACTGCTGAGGCTCAACTGTGGCGCTGGAGCTGAGTGACAGACAGCGGGCGAGCAACAGAGGGCAACTAAAGGGTTAGAAACACAACAAATACATAAATATAGCAATGGGCTGTTTTATTTATGTCCAACACTGGGCGCCGCCATGTTGTTTTCTCTAACTCGGGCTTGAGAGATCCAACCCGAGTTTCCCAGTCGGAATTACAAGGTTGGCGTGCGTTCCAGTTCAAATCTCCTGGTCGGAGCTCGGAAATTCCGACTTCCGAGGACAACTGGAACGCACCATTAGATCATCGCTTTGCCCCAGCTGCATTGGAGGGTGGAATGTCCGTACATGGACAATAAAGTTCAACTTAACATTAAACCGTTACAGGATACATCTATTTTAAAAGCTCTTTTTAGTCCTAAACAGGGAGCTAGTTAAGTTGACTGTCCAAAAGCATTCTTAACATGTAATGAACATGTCATACCTTTTAGAGAGCAGAGTGTTCATAAACAGGATGGGTTTTACTCAAATACAAATAAGAATTGGGTTGAAAAGGGTAGGGCTAGGCGATTATGAAAAAAATAACAATCTTGATTATTTTCCCCATATTGAACGATTTTCGATTAGATTTTTGTCTAAATAAGAAAAAAATAAAATAAAATACGGCCTTAACTATGGTAGCGGTGATTACACAGATTGCGGGCCACGGCCTGTTGTAATGCTACATCAATTCTAAACTGCACTAACTGCTAACTTTCTACTACAGAAGCAGAAATAGGCACTTCCCCTCCCACACAATAGACCCAATAACGCCACACAGCTCTCACATGGCCAGAGACAAAACAAAAAACATGTGCCGAGATCACACAAAAGTGAGTGTTTGAAGAAACAATGCAAGATTGCAACAACAGCTACGTTAGCTAACGCTAGCACAGGTTAAGTTTACTATTAACAATTGTTAGAAAAGCACTTTTCCACTTGAGTAGAAGTCCTAAAGAAATGCTCACGTTGCTTAGTGCTCTGATATTTGGGGGAAACTGCAGCTCATTTTATCACCATCAGCTGTTAGCTACTTACGAAACTGTATTGATTTTGGACATGTAGGTTAACTGAGCATTTATCGCCATCTACTGGACTAGACTCGTAATTGCTACTAGTGAGCCCTGCATTATGTTTTATTTTCTGCAGATGGAGCTAGTTGCCTTGACGATTAAAGCTCACCACGCGATTATCGTAATTTACCTTTTTTAATATCGAGATTCGATTAAAATTTGATTAATTGCCCAGCCCTAGAAAAGGGTGAAATTGGGTTCAGGGCCTTACAGTCTCACTTCAGTGTAATGCAACTCCTTTTTCGTAGGCAAAGATGCTTCAGTCTTCATCTGTACTCTGTAGTTGAAATGTAGGACGTTTTGCTCTTTATCCAATAAGCTTCGTCAGCAGATGAGCAGGATTGACACACTTGTGGGTCTCTTGAGAAGAAACCAATAGGAGGAGTTGACCTCTAAGACCCAACTCTCTAGGTTCTAAAGTTTGGAAAAACATCTGACCTATTCACACCTAATCACTGATCGTTTCTTTCCTATTGACATGCCCTGGGCGCCTATCTTTCCATAGATAGTCAACTCATGTACGACTGAGAACCTACACAGACGGATTGCTGTCAACGCCTTTTTGTTACAGTAGTTGTAGCTAACCCTTTTGAGCTGCTGTCATGGTTATACCCTCTCTGATCTTACTACAAACTTTGTTCCATCTTGCTTTATTCAATAAATCATATCAAACTTCATTAGTTCTCTCATCTTGACTTCAGTTTCCTAAATATACATGTGCCCCTAATTCTCCACCAACAGACTGTTCGCTGGCCTGGAGTCCTCTTTGCCCCATCGTGACTCAGTGCTTCAGAAGGCCTGACACACTTCGCCTTTTAAAGCTCTGTCCCATTCATTATTTACCAGTGTTATTTATTAAGTGCTTGTTCCGGATGAAACCAGACTGCGGCCCAGACAGAGGTCCCTGTGGGAAGAGCCAGAGGCAGCAGCGGAGAGGCTTTTGAACTCATATGGACATGAGCGCCGCTGGGATGAACTGTGTTAGCCTGTCACCTTTGCCTGGCACTGGGTTAGGACTGGGATGTCATGTCAAAACTCCTCAAAAAAAATAAAATTAAAAATATATAGAAGGTCAAAGTTTCTTTGATCCTATTTGACTTGTGCCTTTTGGGTTGATCCGTTAAACCAGTGAGATTTTCAGCATGACTTCCCTCTCATTTAGTGAGGATTGAGATTGCTATAGCACATAGATTGTCTGGATTATTTTAAAGGGGAAGTAATACAAATTTTAACTTTTCAAGCTTTTATTAAAACATTATCTCATTGAAAATAAAGTATACATATTTATTTATTTCCATATGTTTGAGTCATGGTTTTGTACTGAGGACATGTCTTCGTCCGCAGCAGAAATTGCTTTGTGTGAGATTTTTATTTAGCAGATAGCCACCTGGAATTGCATTATTTGGTCTGTGTACACATTGTATCCGCCAAAAATGGAAAAACATTAAAACCTTGAAAATAAAAAAAATCTCCAATTTTGTTATTGTTTGTCTGCTAACTGGCATTTCAGATACAGTAGTAGGACTTATAGAGGGCTTTCCTATAAATGTTGGTGTTCATATCACAGACTGAAATACTTTTAGCCTAAACTGATCTGATGTAACCTGTTAAAAGCCAGATTGATATCACTGTGCAAAAATGTCATTAGCAAAGCAATATAAATCTGGAATCTTTTGAAGGAGTATTCGCTGCTGATTGGATTAAGCACACCCCTTTAAGCCAGCGACAGCAAGTCTAAAGACGTAGCTAAATGACAAAGCACTGAAGCATAATTAGTTAGTCGTGTTTGTAAATCTGTAGCAGCATAACTCGTGTTTAAAAAGTGCTTGTTGCCGACGATGTAAAATCCGTCTTTTTACGGAAATACTGCCAAGGGATTGGTCTGAAGCTCCAGGTTAGTCGAGCCGAGCGTAGGAGATTGGCCGCTTACAAGATGTACTTTAGTGAGTTTGTGGAATCATGATTTTCGCAGGAGTGCAAGGTTAGCTCAAGGTTAGCCCCTGATGGTGATAGCTTGTCTTTTTTTTTTTTTTTTTTTTACATATGAATAAGCACAAAGGTTCTGTTAATCGTTAACAGAAACATTTTGTGAAATAAATGTTATATCCAGTTAATGTTTATCAAGTTTCTTCCAAGACTTAACTTTAACCATAAACGTCAAACTGTATTAAAATCTGGTTGCTCATTTTTTATGTTCATGCACCAAGTATTTTGTTGGGAATTCATTGAAGTGCCAAAACCGCCTGGCACTGACTTGACGAATACACATCAGAGGTGCGAGTTTGTCAGGCTGAGCGGCTCGTGCGTGCCCCCCTGACACGGCCCCTCCCTCCTCAGCCTCCGCTGCAGAATGAGTCCAGAATCACTGTATTTGGTGCAATTTGATGGGCTGCTGAACTGTGAATGTGTTTCGGTCGCACATGACTGTCTCCTCTCCTGCGAGGAGTGATGGATGGACGGGAGAGCACGAGGGCGTATGGAAATGACCAGCCTTCAAAACTAAAATGCCTTCTTCCCACCTGTTTTAACCAATTTAGATCACACGTAGCAATGGTGTTTTTCCCGCACAGGATGTGGTGCTGTCAGGATTTTCATTGCAGGTGTAGCCATCAATTTCGCAGCAGAAGGAAAGGTATTTTGGATACTGTCAAATTGGAAATACAGAAGTATGCTTTTGGTGAAAAAAGCTTGGATAAAACATTGTTTCTGCTTTTCCCATTGGGTTTTTCTTTGCCATGTTACTAAATGTGGCCAGTCATGGATTCTTGGTTCGTTTTTTTGCCGCCTCTGTTAGTTGAGATCACGGAGACGCCTCTCCATGTTTCAGAACGGTATTGGTATCTTTAAAAGCATACATTTTCTGTTTTGAAATTGGATGTATTTTCAGGAAATTCAGTGGGGGCGGGTTCATTTCCATACTGGCCATTCCGGTCTGAACCGCATGGCTACTCCCCAACATTTCTGACAGTATTTTTCTACAAGCCCCCATTTTTTACAAACGTTGTCCATATGAAGTGGTGCCAAGTGTCATGCATGAGCTACATGTGTATCATGAATACTTCAGCCTCTTTCCGCCATTTGAGCACAGTATTGTATTTCTAGCGCGCTACGTCACCGCCAACTGCTTGACTGGCAGTCACTTCAGCCAATGACAAAATGGTGACGTAATGAGATGCAAATGAGCACCATTGTGCAGAAACAATCAGAGAGAGAGGAGGATTTTCTCTGTTTTACCTTTTGCAAAGTGCCTAGTTTCAAATTGCCACAATTTCTCAAAAATATTAAAACATTTCCATGTGTTTATCGTTGGGAAGCTTAGAAACTACACTTTCAGATTCTGAAAGTGTGAATAACTCAAAATGCCCCTGGGACGACTTGTCCCTAGAATCCATGACTGGTCACAAGTGATTGGCAGTTTAATCCCTGGTATCATGCCACAGTGTACCTGAGCAAGTCACTTCACAGACTTATTTACTTGAACCTTTTTCCAAGTGACTAAAACTTTGCTTTGTATAAATTTAGTAAGTAATCCTGTTTATGATTCTATGCTAAAAGAAAGCAGTTCACCCCTGTTGTTAAATTTCTACAAATTAATTTAGCAAATGTAGCATCACTCAGGGCTTGTCTCTCATATTGATCCTAATATGCGCAGCTTACTCATTTGGGGCAGCATTTATAACATGCCCTGTGACATGGCCGGGCTGCACTGTGGCACTGGGTGTTACCGCGCTGACAGCAGCTAAAGATCTGAACTGACAAAGTGGATAACCCTCCCAGATAGAGTGGCAGCTAAGCATAATTTCCCAATAAGTCTCCATATTTGGCACGGCCTTAGTCAGCAGAAGCCTGCAGCCATCAATCCCATAAACGATAGCGAGGGGTCCAGGGAGAGGGGGGAGAGGAGGAATGGAGCCTGCAGGGAGAAGAGGAGGAGAGGGATGCATGTGACTCAAAGTGATCAGATGGTTTTCTTGAGTTTTGTAGTTAAAATGTTCAGATCATTTGGAGAAGATAACAGTACCTTTCATTTACCCAAAATATACATGTTAATTTAGAACAAGGAAAGTACACAATCACTTAAAAATGTACTTGTACTTCAATCCGTCAATCAAAATGTATTTGTATAACACTTCACCAGTGCTGGGGAGTAGCTACATACATGTATTTAAAATACATATTCAGAATACTAATTTTGAGTAACTGTATTTAGGTACAAATACTCCCTCATTTGAGGGTATTTTGAATACAGTTACTTTTCAAATACCAAAGGAATACAGAGAGAGGGAGAGAGAGGGGGGGGCAGAGAGAGGGGAAGGAGAGAGAGGAAGGAGAGAGACAGAGAGGTGAAGGAGAGAGAGAAAGAAGAGAGAGGGGGGAAGAAAGAAGAGAGAAAGAAAGAAGAGACAGACAACAGTTGGTTTTAAAGTGTTGCTACATATTTTTAATCTTTATACAAAAATATAAAGCAAATCAAGGTGAAAGTATTCCAAGTATTCAGAATACAGTACACTGATTGGGCAAAGTAACTGAATATGTTACAAAGACAAGTATTCAGTATTCTCTAACTGAATACAATTTCAAAGTATTCTCCCCAACACTGCACTTCACTACAACACAAGTAGACCAAAGTGCTTCACAGAAAGATAAAGTCTTAGATATAGTCCTAGTCCTTGGTGTTCTGAACACATAGGTTTTTAAGTGGAAGCATAATTTGAAGAATATACTTTCTGAACCATACTTCAAAGTGTGAGGGTTGATAAAGGCCAGATTCTTTAGTTTGGGTAAGTATCTGTAATGGCGATGGCGATTGCTTTCTCTAATCTTTGCCGAATTATATAAAAGAGAACAAATGGTTCGATGTTTGTTTCCATGCTTTTATGATTTATAGATTTTGACATTGCGGCCTCATAACACACACAGCAGCCATGTGATTCAAACAGATACAAATGCTCGCTTGGGTCAAGACTCTGCATGCTCTCTGCTTTCATTTGTTTATTTCCTTCCTGTTTGCTGCGGCGGTGACCAGAGGCTGCGGAGAGTTGGTGGATGTTTGAAAGGTCACTCTGCGCTCCAGCCTCTGACAGTCTTCTCAAACAGAGGAGAAAACAGCTCAACCTGACGTGTACTCGGCCCATCTCTGCAAACAAATACACATACTTCAAAGAGCGAGAGAGAGAGAGAGAGATGGATGAAGGGAGGGAGGGAAGGAGAGGGAGTCTGTCTGTGAAAGTGAAATGAGCAAACAATACTTAATCAGGTTGCAAAAGGTGTGTTTGTTTGGCGTATGGAGATAGAGAGTGGCCGTACTTGAAAGCTCGTCAGATCTCGGAAGTTAAGCAGGGATGGGTCGGGTTAGTACCTGGATGGGAGACCGTGAGGGATTGCTAGGTGTCTGAGTGGTTGGTTGGTGTGTGGAGGTGATGAGACGGTCTGTTGGAGCAAATGTGTGCATCTGTCAGTCTAACCCAAGGTCAGCAGTGGCCTCATACGAATAGCCTGCCACCACCGTGTAGGAGTTGATGAAATATTGTCCGCTTTATGAGCCATGCCTCTGCAAGGTGTTATACAAGTGCCTCCCCTCATCCAAATGCTTGTATGATGTTATAAGTTACATGGATGAAACAGTAATTTAAAAGCTGAGTACAGAAGAGTGTATGGATGGGAATCGAGAACCGGTTCTACAAGTGGACCCGGTTCTGTTTGAGCAAAGCATCGAAACCGTCTCCATTATCGATCCCTCTTATCGATGCTCCAGCTCCCAAAACACCATTTACCCTTTTCAGAAGCTATAGCGCGGAACTAAACCTATGTGTGAGTAATGACGTAGATCTCAGAGTTGATTGTGATAGTGCGTCGAAAAGGTGGTCTAAAGCATGTCTTTATTTTACAAAACGAGACAGACATATCATGTGGTAATGCAAGCAACATGCCACTTCACCATCATGGCATAAAAGTACCAGAAAAGTACTTCGAACATGTGTCTGACTCTTGCATCGCACTCACGGGTAAACACTGAAGAAAGAAACTCATGAAGTCAGCAAAAGGGTAAACAAAGCCAAAGTATCCTATCCGTCTCTCTCTCTCTCTCTCTCTCTCTCTCTCTCTCTCTCTCTCTCTCTCTCTCTCTCTCTCTCTCTCTCTCTCTCTCTCTCTCTCTCTCTCTCTCTCTCTCATATGAATCCCTGAGACAACAGATCAGAGGAAATGCCTTATTATAAAATATATTTTGAAAAAGATTCACTCTGATTTTCTGAAATTTATACATGGCTAATAGTAATATCCTATAGTCTATTTTTGTAAAATCCTTTTAAAAATGTATTTTTAACATAGGATGATTTAAAACCATGAAACATTGTACATAATGTCTTATTTCTTGGGCTTCGAAAGAATCGAATCAATTGGCAAAATTGCCATTTATTGATTGCATTGATTTCAATAAATCTTATCCCATCCCGAGTAGAGAGTGTGTTCTTTGCTCTTCGACGGCGCCTCGAATGCTGCCTTGGTGTTCACGTGCGCCTGTGCGAGTTCATCGAAGACAGTTCCTAGACTGTGAATTGTATTAATAGACAATGGCAATAGATTCCCCCCCAAGCAGGGCTTACAGTTGCATGTGCTGTGCTTTCGCAAACCTCCTCCACCCGAGCAATACTTTTACAGTGCTCACATTAGACTAACTATTCACAGTCAGTACTTTATGGTATAGGTTTATTTATCAAAGCTGAATATGGAATCGGAAGGTAAACTTGCATCTTAAGTATTTACTTCATTTGTCAGAGCAAATTCTGCTGGTGCATTTTCTGCTTCCTGGACATTTTTCTTTGGGCTCGCTGCCATTTTAATTTATCAAGCACACTATGGATTTTGGGATATCTGCCCACCTGGAAACTGAGAGCTCCACCATTTTTAAGGAATGACTTAATTTTATTCTTGAAGAGCATGAATATGCTTGGAAGCAGTAACAGTTGTGAACGTGATTGTGCTTTCTATCATCCAATTTGACCATTTTTCAACAGTGTATCAAATGCCAGGATTCTCTTCCTCTTTGACTATCACCATTTGTAATACTGGAACTTTGCTTGCTTGTACTCTGCATTTATTGTTCACTGCAACAGGGACATTTCATGAGGCCTTCAGTGGGTGATTATATGGAGATGGCAGTAGCCCAGTTGGTGGAGAGTTTTCTCATTGGTTAAAGGATAACAGTTCCTCCATGCACAACACTTTGAATGCCCCCTGGAGATTGAAACACATTATGTAAATGTGGTTGTTTACATTTGTGATGGGAAACGTTGACCAAGTGGTTGTAGGCCTTCTGGACCCCCCTTCAATGTACAGTATATACTGGATATTGACAAACCACGAGCCGAACAACATGACATTTCAAGCGTTGATCTTGATCATAACTTAAACTATATCCGAACAATATATCAAGGGAATTCTTTCATCTAGCTTTAGGCTGGACTTAAGGAACCCCTTCCCAGCCCAAAAGAAAGAAAGAATTGTGAAAAGAGCAAACGACTGAAAACGACTGAAATCAGCAGTGTGGGACCACTCTGTGTATCCAGAAGATGAGCAAAGTGTTGTTGTCGTTGACGTACATCCAACTTAAGCCTGTTGGAAAGTTGCAGCAAAAGGGGCCAATACGTCGAACATGATGTAACATCTTCCAGATAATCATCCTATCAAGGTAATAATAGTGCATAAGTGCCAATAAAGTTGTCCAAAAGTTCAGAAATGACCACCACAACTGGTTCAGGGTGCACAAAAACAAATGCGGCCATCCCTGCTTCAGGGTATCCAAAGTGAAAGTAAAACTGAGCGCCTCTCACACACGTGGAAATCAGAGCTCTTAAAGGGACAGTACTACTGCTACTATGCCAATAATAAAATAATTACCATTCTTTTTTCTTTACCATTTTTATATTTTATACAATATTTATTACATATATGTTTTAAATGTAATCTAATAAAAAATATATAATATAAGATATTAGTAAATTAATACAATGATGTCTTCTAAACCCATTATCTTAATTTGTCCATTTATTGTTTTCCAGCAAAAAACAAATAACCTTTCATAATGTCGATAATCGTAAAATCGCAATATTTT
Source organism: Lesueurigobius sanzi (assembly GCA_900303255.1). NCBI lineage: Eukaryota > Metazoa > Chordata > Actinopteri > Gobiiformes > Gobiidae > Lesueurigobius > Lesueurigobius sanzi. Next base: position 17,908 of record OMNZ01085603.1, read on the forward strand.
CTCTCACTATAATCGTGATTCAAAAATGTGAAATCGTGGCAACCCTAAGCACAACTAACTCAGCTGACACACCGACATAATGTGACGGAGGGAAGGAGAACACCAGATGTACCTTCAAATTTCTCTTCATTAAACATCAATACATATTTTTCCAGTACATTACTCTGTCAATACATCACGTCTTTCTCCCTGTTTTCATCTTCCCATTTTGTATCCCCTGGAGCTGTTGTGGCTGAGAGTTATGAAAAGCCCATGTTTGACAGTTGCACTCTAATACCTCTGCCGTATAGACCTTCTCTTAGATCTAATCTCTCTCTGTTTGCACTGGGTTTGGGGGGAAATATAACAGGGATCCATGTAGCGTTTTGTTCAATTTACTGCCGCTGAGGCGCTGCACAAGAGCTTTGCAGCGATCTCACACAACGGCACGCTTGATTTAGACTTAGATTTAATTTATTTACTGCTACAGACATCATGAAGCGCGGGAGAGATGAAAAAAGCTATTTCTGTACAATCCTATAAAGATGGTTTAGATTTGATCACTCAATGTACTTCTTTCACCTCTTTCTCTTTCTTACACTTGTGGCAGTCTGCTGTGTGCTGTGGATTGCATATAAAGTTTTTGGTATTTTAGACTTTATGTGGACTTTGGGCTGGCACAAACACAGCTTATTTTGCTGTGTTGTGTTGCTGTGGTCATTTCAATGCATTTCCACACAAGAGACAACTTTGAGATGCAGCTGCAACGTAGTGGCTTTGTATAATTGATTCCCTCAATGACCGTAAATCTTTCCCCATTTGCAAGGGTTTTATGGGAAATGCTGAGTGGCTTCTCTCCCCTCTGTCATATAAAGACACAAGGATTCATACCCCTCCATTTTACCACTGGCTGTTTTGTTTGTTTTCTTGGCAAAGTCTCTTGTTAACGATAACTCACTGACCCCCCTATGGCTGACGTGCAGAGGTTCAGCATCTATTTCAATCTGAGCGTTTTTCACTAAATCAATTATCTGCTGCAGCATAGTGGCTGAGCGGTCGACATTTCAGCCTCTTGGCGAGAAATTCATGTTCTCCTCGAGAGCGGGTGGGTTCGCACGGGGTCCTCCAGTGTCACCCGTAAACCTTTGAGTGCAGACTATTCCTACAGCATGAACACTCCTTAAGATCTGTTGACAGGACAGTTGCCCCAAAACTACATTGAAAAATCGGCCAAATGCTGAATACAACTTTTCTTACCAGGGACCATGAACCGTTTCCCCAAATAGTGTGTAACTACAGAACTACCAACAAGTCATAAGACCACACTAAAAGCTAAAGGCAGATTCTTGTTTTTAAAAGCTGTTGATCTTAAGTGGTTGAGTGGACTGCAGGCTCTTCTTTTGTTCGATGAATCAGTCTAGTTACGTAGGTATTATGGTATTCCATCCATCTTCTTTCGTTTATCTGTTGCCGGGTCGTGAGGGCAGAAGTCCAAGCTGCCCGGATCACACATTTTTTAATGCAGGGCAGCAGGGGAAGAGATGCCGATGGCGGTCTGTGATTGGCTTGAATTCAATGACTCTCAAGAAATTGCCCAATCACCAATATCCTTAAAGGGACTCAACGGAGTTTGATCTTTTTCATACTCGTGACTGCCACCTCTGGCCGTCCGCGTAACTGCAGTCTCCATGTTAAGCTGGTGAATGACTGCTGCCTCGGCCCGAACACGCAACTTTCTAGTGACGGTGCAGGCTGATAGCGGCAATTGAGTGGAATAGGTGTGGGTTCACAGTACAGCGCGGGACATTGCTGGAGCATGTAGGGGGTGGAAAATATATTATTTTTTAAATTTTAACTTCCGTAGAGTCCCTTTAAGGTTAGGGTTTAGGGTTAGCCAATCAGAGGCATCACATCCCTTGTCATAAATTTGTGCCGGATCACATTGCACCAGTCCCTCATGGCTCCTCCTGCAGGTGGTGGGTCTACGAGAGGACAGCCCTACAACGCTCCTTCACTCCAGTCTCTCATCATAAGGATCTTCTGAACCGCTCTTTGTGCGTCTTGTCACCTAGGGCCTGTTTGCCATGGGAGACCCTAACAGACAACATACCTCCTAGGATCATTCGAGTGCTCAAACCCCTCCACCACGATACGGTGGTGGTTCAAGGAGGGGCCTTGAACCGCCCAATCCCAATTCTAGCAATGGGTTGCGTTCACATTCTAAATTTGATGATGCAATTATCTTAGATGGTGGGCAGGGTACAGTATACAACTCTACAGGAGAAAGATCTCCAAACAGAAAATCTACAAATGTTTAAAATGATCATTATTTGTTTGGAATTAGCTCTCAAAACCAATTCAGTTCAATTCAATCTTACAACACATAAACCCTTCCACCTTTTGACTGAATGTCCTTTCAAAATCACAAATTTGTCACCACTTCTGAAGACGACAAAATGCACACACTAAAGACACTCCAGTCAGTCCTGACCATGAACCTGACTTAAGATGTCAAGGGCAATTCACCGCTGTCCTCCTGCTCCTGACGGGCTGCACTGAGGTCCTGGTTGAAGGATGATAGATTGCAGAGGACAGGTTTTCGATAGGGATAAATAAATCATACACTGATATCACATCATCCCTGGACAAAACTTTAAATCTTTGCTGTACAAACTACATTTTTACACAGAAGGATATAAAGCGAAGCGAAATAGAGCGAGGTGAATGTACTTTCTGTGTCGAAGCAAGGTTTTAAAAGCTCACAAAGAGAGTTGCTTTTGTTCAACTTTATAACCTCCAGCCAAAGAGCAAATCTTCACATCTTCCTTTTAATTGACCACCGGAGCCGCCGCAGCCAGGGTCCACTTAGGCAGCTTTAATGGAGAAGACATGTCAGGATCTAATATTGGTCTGTTGAAATGCAGCGCTCCTCCGGGTGCAATGAGAGCCAGAGGAGTCAATGAAGTCTCCAAGTCAAAAGATAGAATAGACCGACACTGGTGGAGATACAGAGAGGCATAGAGGGGAAGATGGAGAGGGCATGAGGGAACAAAAGCGGAGAGAGAAAAGTCCCGATAGTACTTTCCAATAATGGACACTCTGGAGAATGGCTGCCGCTGGATGTAACAGAAAGTGTATATTTTAGGATTTGATACAGCTTATTGGAAGAAAAAATGTCCGGTATCAGGAAATTAATAGATAAAATGGAGAATAGTAAAAGATAGTTTTGAAGAAAAAGTCAAAACTCTAAAGCTAGACATTGATTCATGTATATTTTACAGCTTTTTTGTGTAATTTCTTCTGTATATCTTGGGCTTTGTTACATAAGAGTTTCTGATTTAATTAAAAGAAAGGCAAGGTTCATATTTTGAGTGAGCATTTGTTAAATTACAGAAGTTTTCTCAATTATCTTCTTTCAAGTTACTCAGATTTGATAATGTTCATATTTTTATCAGTGGCAATGATTAGTCTTCATTTAGACATTTAGGTTTTTTTTTTTCTGTGGGGAAAGCGAGATGAAAGTGAAAAACTTGAAAGATGTCTCAAGTGTTTTAAACTTGGACATAGGAGTCAGAGCGATTTTACTTCCACCCAAATATTTTACCTAAGAATATAAAAAGAAGTACATAATTATTCAAGTGAAAAGTTTCTTAGTAAAAATTATACGTAACTTTTACAGCATAAAAGTCTGATTTATGTAGGGTTGATGCATATGATAGACAAAACATGAAAGCAATGATATAAAAGCACAAGACAAAAGAAATTAACAAAATATATATTTTTAAAGATCATATATGTTAGCATGAAGCTTTTGTCACTTTTCACAGTGGAAATAATAACCAAAAGTTTACTCAAGTAAGAGTACTAATACTTATACTAATACATGTCTGGGGCTGGGTACTGTTAAATGAAACCAGGTTCTGAAAACTGGCACAGAAAAAAACATTTTCCTTTAGAGCACTCATTCCCAAACTTGAGTGTCGCAGACCCCCTCATACATTCAAAAATCTCTTGAGGCCCCCTGATGATAAGAATTTATGTTATTTAAAAGAAAATGTCATGGTTTTCCAATGGTTTTGGCTTAATTTTACATATACAATACAAGGAAACAGTGGTAATAGAGTCAATTTGATTACATATGACCAAATTCATATAAAGTTCATTATAAAATCTATTTATTTTGATTGGCCTTTGGAGGAAGTATTGGTGCCTGGCCGGTCCTGAGACGGCACTAAAGAAAGTTAATAGGTTGTTTCAGCTCCAATGAATGATACAAAAATGAAAAGGAATTGTTCTGTTTCATGGTTCTGGATGAACAATAATGTAGTATATGTATTGAAAAAAGTATTGTTCAGCTACCGATATCGTAAACTAAGTATTGTAAAGGTATTGAAGCCCAGTACCCAGCCCTATACATGTCCAACAGTATAAGCGGGTTATTATCTGCCTCCCTGACTTGGTTTTTCTGTTTATAAATCAGGCAGGTTGTTATTTTATTTGAAAGTGGACGATGCAGTTTTATAAAACACACAGGGGAAAAAAAGCATCAATAATCCCAAACACTATTTTTCATCTGTAGCTCCTTGCCGTGATGGAAAAGGCAATGTGAAATAGTAGCTTTACAGGAAAATGGAGACATTTTGAAACATTCTCCCTCTCCCTGAGAGTTTTTCGCTTTAACTAGGCTACCGACTGGATTACCTCTCCCTCTTCTGCTAAAGTTGTTGCACACGTTCCTGTGATCCTTTCCCATATGTGCGGACAGCTCTCTCCTGTGCCAGAGTTAGTGCCTCTAATCCTCCAGCTTGATAATGAGAGCTCAACCTCAATGATACATCAGCCCAACGGAGGAACCCAACAGCAAAGGCATCATTCTTCATCGCTAAAACCTGACACTTTTATTACCCCCGCTTTTCTCAGGGTCCCTATTTATAGCCCGAGCGATGGCTGGTGCCGACATTCGGAGAGCAGAGGTTGACGCTGTAGCACGCACCGCAGTTACACTTTAGATTTAGGGCCGCGCAGGTGAGAGAAGAAAGCCTCGCCAGCTCTTTGCTTATAAAGAAAAAGCAATATACTAAGGCGGGACGAGGGGGGGGGTGCTCTTTTACAGTCATGAATAAAAATGGGTCCAAACAGCAGCCATACATCTTGGTTTGCATTCAGTGCGGTCTGAGGCATTGGCTGATCAACTTGAGAAAAGAACATTTCACATTGATTCCAACGCAGTTTAAAATACAGAGATCAAACAGACATAAAGTAAGGATGAGGTGCATATATATTAATGCAAAAATGTTCCCAATATGCAGCCCTATACAACATAAACTATGAACAAACCAGCTTCTTTAGCAAAATGATGCCAGTGGCATACTTTAGTTAATTTTGTTTCATTGTACTCCCCAAACCCTGCTGCATCTTCTGTCTTCAACCAATTAGAAGGCTTATCATAGTGAAAAAACACCCATCCTCCTATCGAACTCATGAGGGTTCCAGAGTGGTTTAAATTCCCCTCCATAACCTTAAATATGGACAAAAACATTGAAATGCAAAGTCTGTGCGGGACAGCAACTTGAATATTCTGCCCTCACTTCACAGGCTACATTCATCTTTTTCATCTTCTGTGGTCACAGTGCTGGACCAACCTAGAAGGTTGCAGGGACCACATAGAATACGTGTGATCTGCCATTGTAGAAATAGACCTCCGGCAACAGAGAAGCCCATCCCAACATGCGCTCATTGCCAGACCTTTGACTCACGTCCAGAGCGTCTTTGACAATTGTTCCCCGGGGGTCACACGCGCCCCTCATGGCTATTTGAGAAGCTCTGGATTAGTGGGTTTTTACATAGAAAATACTTTTACTTACCCCTTATCAATCGCTTTAAACAGGTGAGTGAGCAATATGAGACTTTTTGGGAAGTTTTTCTGCAAAGGGACCAGGACAACTGATCCGTGTAAAGAAAATCATGAATGGGGCCATGTATGGTGAGATTTTGAGTGAAAACCTCCTTCCATCAGCAAAGGCATTGAAGATGATACGTGTCTGGGTCTTTCAGCATGACAATGATCCCAAACACACCGCCCGGGCAACGAAGGAGTGGCTTCCTAAGAAGCATTTCAAGGTCCTGGAGAGGCCTAGCAAGTCTCCAAATCTCAACCCCATAGAAAATCTTTGGAGGGAGTTGAAAGTCTGTGTTGCCCAGCGACAACCCCAAAACATCACTGCTCTAGGGGAGATCTGCATGGAGGAATGGGCCAAAATACCAGCAACAGTGTGTGAAAACCTTCTGAAGACTTACAGAAAATGTTTAACCTCTGTCATTGCCAAAAAAGGAAATATAACAAAGTATTGAGATGAACGTTTGTTATTGACCAAATACTTATTTTCCACCATAATTTGC
>OMNZ01085613.1:0-10165 GCA_900303255.1 Lesueurigobius sanzi
TACCGAGTTATTTCTGTTTTCTTGTTTTCATGACAGGTGCTAATACATTAAGCACTGTAACTATGACCACTGACTTTCTAATTGAATTGATTTGAGTTTTACTTAAGGAACTTTTACTGGACCTTCATATTGTATGCAGTAGATTAATTCATATTGTATAAATTAATCTATAATTTATATAGGGCTTTTCTACATACAGTAAGCACTCAAAGTGCAAGGCAAAGTGGTCCAAAAAAGGCAAAGTGGCTGAAGTGTCTTGGCCAAGAACACGACCTCTGGGAGGCGGATTGGAACCCTTGACCTTGTAGTAATGAGATGACCTGCTCGCCACTGTTGCCCCATAAGTGCATATGAAATGGGACATTTGAAGCTTTTTAAATGGATATTAATTTATCACAGTACTGCATGTTATGCATTTGAATGTGTACTTTGGCTTAATTGTTTGTTTGTTTGTTTACTGAAGGCTTGTGTTTGCTGCCTGAGTACTGCATGCCATCTTTAAATGTGTGGCAGAGATTACACCAGTGTTTCTCAATTATTTTCTGTTACGCACCCCTTATGAAGAAGGAAACATTTCGCGCCCCCCCTCCATGTGACGGCTCATGGGCGTATGGGCGACTCAGAGCAAAGTGCATTTGCATCTCCTTTTGTCACAAAGCTACAGAAAGTTTGTGGATATGGACAGATTAGTTTGCCCTCTGGGTTGAATTTAATCGCTAAACTGATGCACGTTTGAGATCAGGGCTAATGTCTTAGTGGGAGTTTTTACTTTTTGTGCATAAGATGGAAGAGCTCCTTGCGGTACGGCGTACCGGCTTTCATCCCTGGTCTTTCCTCGTCTCACACCGTAGTCGGGCCGTAGTCACAGTGAAGCCAAGAGCTGCACTTCCTCATATTTCCTTGTCTTACCTTTCGGAAGACTTTTGTTTGTGTCATTATCTCAGTCTCTCTCCACCTTTCTTTTCATCACTGTTAAAAAGCATGTTCCTCTGGATCCCCTGGCATCGCTCTGCGCCCCCCCAGGGGGGCCCGCCCCACTATTTGAGAAACACTGGATTACACTATTAGTCCTAACAGTATTTGTGTGGTTTTATTTCAGAAAGAGCCCTGTGTTCTGTGCTCTCTGATATTGATTTGGCAGAGTCATGCTGCGCTGCTCTGGAGAATGCATATGATTACATTGTATTTTGCTGCGAAGGTCAAAGGTATACCCACTTACAATGTGGTTCCATTTGATTAGGTGAGGAAATAAGTGGTCCAGGGCAGCTACCTGCCGAGCCACTGCTGATTGTAAACCATATCTCAGCCTGGCTCCAGTGTGTGCACACGGGCCGGCACTATGAGAGACATTAGACTCTACATAACTACATTAGGGAGCCACAAACACCACCAGAGCCAAAGACCATAAAACATCAGGGAGAACAGGGCCTACCTTCAGAGAGAACTGGTACATGGGGTGAATTTTATTGAGGTCGTTCATTATGAAGTACAATACTGAAGCGCGTGCAGCCGCCGGGCGGTAGTGCTCCCGAGCCTCATTGATTTTGGCCTCTGTCACCTTGGCTTCCTTTACCTAAAGTAAAGACAGCAGAGCAAGAGGAGAACAGTTCACATACACCAGCAGTGGACCAGGAGAAACAAGGAAAACACATGCTAGAAATAAGAGTGCAACCATTTGGGGGGAAATGTGGTTGCAGACGTTAGACCTCATTCATGAATGTTAAGAAAAGGTCCAGGGGCCAGATGTGGCCCCGAGACCAAATGTTGTTGGCCCTCAGGCTTCTTGCAGATTTGGCAGATTGCTAGAGACTTATCCTGTAAGTTTAATAATTCTACACAAATAAACCTAGCATTTTAGTGAGACAGCTAATGGTTTGAGCCTATATAAAAAGTGAGGTTTCACAACATACACTCAGTAGATAGTTTCACTGCATTGACCACAGTCAGGGCCCTCTGCACCGTATACACTTCAATGCGGGACATATAGGTATGACGACAGTCTGTAGAGCGCTGCCTCGGCAAAACAAACATGGCTCCATCTGAGGACTTTGGCAGCCAGGCCCACATGGCTGCCAAAGTCCTCCGTCTGAGGTGGGATGTGTTGGGATGTGTTGGGATGTGATTCAACACATCCCACCTTTTTAAATGTTTTATTTTTTTCATACATTTCTCCATACATTTACACAGAAAATTGTAACTTCAAAGGTAATTTTCCCAAAATGCATTTCCTAGCTGGATTTATTGTTTTAAATACCCCCCAAAAAAAAGGCAAAACTAGATTTTTTTACTGGTTTATTCACTAACTATCAAATATATCATTATAAAAAAAACTCTTGAACAAATCATTGCAACTGCAATATATCAACAAAATAAGACCATACATTCAAATTGGGCTTTATCCATTTATAGATTTTGTTGAAAATATAGACAATTTTGGGCATTTTTACATGCCTTATTCTTATATGAAAACATAAAATGACAGAACACTTCCAATACCGTTTCCCCTCATATTTATGCTATATAGCATTACATTTATAACATAACATTTCAAATTGATATCACTATATTTATATTTTTTCCCTATTCAGCTGCAGTGTCTGGCCTTCATCAGACCCATTGACATTACATACATTATAGAATATTACCTGAAGACCTACAGCCTTTGTGGTTGGACAACCATTTCAAATAGTGATTTCTATGCAATTGTAACTAATCTCACAGCCCCACTGTTTCACAATATTTAAGACATTATTGATAATTGCCATTTCTTTCTGCACAGCCCAGAAAGAGCTTTTCATCATCGTCTCCCTCTGACAGTCGTGACAGTTGTAGACATTGTTTAAAAGAAGAAACTAGAGGAGCAATTATGTTAAAGTCTGAACATCTGCAGAGTGACAGGAGCTTTTATCTGCAGTGCAGCAGCAGTTCAGGCTCACTACACTCACTCCACAAACTGTCTCCACATTCAAACTTCAGCTTAACTAAGCAAAGGGCTATTCTTTAGAACAGTTAAGACATGAATTACAATCATTTATTCATGTTAAGGCCAGACCCTGCAGGTGAATGGGGAATGAGTCATATTACTGTATATTAGTAACAAAGATTTGTTCAGAGGGGATTTTGGTTATTATGTCTGTAAACTAGTTATTAGTGAATAACAATTCCGCCTTTTTGTGGGGTTAGGGGGGTCAGTGAATAATTACACTCCTTATTGTAAAGATAATTTTTGATCATTTGTAAAGAGTAATTTATTTGTTTCCAGGTGTAGGATTATGTTAGTAAACTGGCTCAAAACCTGAAATAAAAAAGGGTTTTTCCTGCAGTGTAAGCCTAATCTATCAAATAATGACTGAGGTATTGAAATCCATAAAAACTTTGACATGTTCCGCTTTCTTTGGTCTGCAGTAGGGATTTACCATTTGATGTTGATGAAAAAGGCCAAGAGGGGCTGAAAAACAAAGTCTTCAGCAACCCATGTATAAAAAGTAACACAGTGCTGAGAGTTGGAAAAGCCCATATGTAATCCAGTGGGAGCGATCTCAGAATGTCTGACCCCAAAGTGAACAGCTCTGTAGGTGAGCTAAACCTCCAACTGTGCAAATCCTAAACTCCCAAAATGTGATCAAAATGAACAATGAGAAAATGTCTTTTGAAGTTACAATTGTCCAGATGCAGTGGCGGTCAAAAGTCTGGAAACATTTTTTATGTGTTGGTTTCTTTATTTTCAAGACTATTTACATTATAGATTCTCACTGAAGACATTTATTTATGAATGAACACATAGAACAACACATGAATTATGTTTTAAACAACAAAAATGATGAAATAGATTCTTCAAATGCTGTTTTTTCTTTTATTACAGCTTTGTACTTTTGACATTTTCTCCATGAGCTTCAAGAAGTCGTTACGGAAATGGTTTTCACTTCACAGACTGTTGAAAACCATTTCAGGTCACACCCTTATGAAGCTCATTGAGAAAATAGTAGGTAGTACAGTGGTTAGCGCTCGTGCTTCACAGTTAGAAGGTCCTGGGTTCGATCCCGGGCTCCGGTTTCCCCTACCACTAAAAACATGTACAATAGATCAGGATGAATGAGAGAGAGAGTTTGTGTGTACAGATGGAAATTAGCCCAAGGCTACAATCCGGAGTGGTGTGTTTACATGCATGTGTTTCATGTGTGTTCATTAACATGCACTGTCCCAACCAAATAAAAAAAACAACCAAATTAATTTAAAAAACAATAAAAGGTGGCAATTTTGAAGAATTTAAAATACAGAACCGAACAAAGACTGGATGAAAAATGGCAAAAATTCACCTTTTGGATGGTTGGATCTTAACAAGTGGAGTTTCAGTATGTGACAAGAAGAAATGGGAGTGAGACTTTTATTGAAAATAACAAATCAAATGAAATCAAAAGTAAAGGACTGCATGTCTGTAAAAGGCTGTGCTAAAATGTGGATTCAGTGGCCCTCATTTTTTTTAATCAAAATTGCATAGAGAATGGTGTATATTTTGGGTGTATTTTATTATCACTAGTTGACTATTAAAAATGATTTTTATTAAATAAAAGGTTACTAAACAGTTTAACACAAATACAAATTGACAAACATTGTGTTTAAAGGAATAGCCAACTTTTACAATATAGTGCCATTTTTATCAGCTTAGAAAATGGCCATGTTTACTCTTGTGTAACTATACTTGGATGGTGTAATTACTCACATAACCGTATTCAAATAGGTAAAACGTGGAAGAGCTTGGTGGCTTCTAACTTCATCCCCGTGTTTCCCCATAGGAATATGCTAGCAGAGGCTAATGCTAACACCATCTTCAGTCTATTTAGGTTACTGAGGGCATGCACAAAGACCAGACAGGTACGTATCACCTCGTCTAAGCTCAGGTAAGAACATATATCTGTAGGGCTGCTCAATTATAGAAAAATAATAATCACGATTATTTTTGTCATAATCGAAATCACGATTATTCAAACGATTATTTGTTTGATGGCATTTTTTGAAACAAAACAATGCAAACAATGCCCCCTGCTGGCCTGCACTCACCTGAACACTTCTGCATGTCGCTGATGATGACATCATTGCGGTGCGCTGTCAAAGTGCAAAGTTAGCAGTTTTGGAAAATGCTAACTAAGCACCTTTTGACATGTATTTTCAAGGCAAATTTACACTCACTTCCCGGAGACCTAGAAGGACATGGCTGGACTTATTTTAAAGCCCTATCCCTCCTCTTGTCTACGACATTTACTCGCAGAGATATGTCGCCTATTGTCGGCGGCGCAGGTATAATTGTTTAGTCTCGATTACACTATTTTTGTAATTGTGCAGTGTAATAATCGTAATAGAATTTCGATTAATTGCACAGCCCTATATCTCTGTATGTAAAATAGAGGCCTATTCCATGAAAGTGCCAGAAAAAGCATGAATATAGGCTAAAGCAGTAAAGCTGCAGTCGGACCAGAGATCCAAAAGACTCGAGTCTAGACCAGCGTGGCTTAAAGCGGCACCTGAACCCGAAACGGCAAACTCGAGCCGGACCGTAGAAAAATGTGCTCCTATCAAGGGTTTTGTTTAATCCCTTGGCCTCTCAGGAGCACAGTCCAACCAGGACATGGACGTCACTCGCTCAGACCCAGGTGAGTCCTGATAAATAAATGTGCCCAGTATGCTGTGCCACCGGCCACTGCCTACTGCAGCTGCCCAAGTTCTATGTCTCCGGTGTGGGCTGATCCATAGTTTTAAACCCGCCCACTGTGGTAACCACTGGCTATGTGCAGATGTTACAGAGAGCACCCCGTCGTCACCATGGTAAACACTGGCTATGTGCAGATGTTACAGAGAGCACCCCGACGTCACCGTGGTAACCACTGGCTATATTTATGAGATGTGGTCTTCTTCTTACATACTGTAACTCTACTCTACAATATCAAATCATGCAAAATGTGAATTTTTGCAATTTTTCAAATTGCAAAATTTTATTCGGGACTGTATAAAACATATTTTGAGTCATTACCTACATAAATCCATGTGTTCATTCTAGTTTAATGTCTTGAATGAGGACCATACAATGTAAATAGTGTTGAAAATCCTTTTGACTGGTATGTTCATCTATTGAAAAATAATAAAAATGTTTCCTTAATGTGCGGACTGACCAAGTCTAAGCCTAAGGCATATGCCACAACAGTACCTTCTCCTGTATGTCAGCAGCTGTGCGTTTGGTGGTCTCCAGGTTCTCCACTAACTCTGTGTCTCCAAGGAAGTCCCCCGAGGCAGAGGAAAGGCGAGACAGAAGGTTGTCCTCCAAAGTCTTCAGAGTGATCTTAAAGCCATTCTGTTCCTTGGTGAGCTCCGACTACAGACACACAGCACACACAAACGTATGAAACATGCCAAAGTGCTGTTTTTACTGGAAATCTACATGGTTTACATAAAAGACAATGGGCCTAAACAAATATGGCCTACTTGCGTTTCCAGAGATAAAGTAAACATGATTTTACAGACAGTAAACTGTAACAGTGATTTAGTTACAATTTAAAAACAATGTACATGATGGTTGTTTGTTTACATTTCTTGTTTTGGCTGATTATTCATAAAGATGATTCTTTGTGATGCCGGTTAAATAGCTACAACCAGTTTGCTCTAAACATTTCCAGGGGAAATTATGTTCAGAGCGAACTGGACAAAACCTGAAAGAAGTGTGTGCACTTAATATTAAGCACTGCACTCCTCATACTTCATTATTAGAGGCCATGTGTATGGAGCAGTAGTGTACCACTGTACACTGTACATCACAGATCAATACATTCCTGAAGGACGCCTCAAAGGCAGCTCTGATCGATCCTTTAGCCATCAGCTGACTGTGGACCCAGGATCACCCCACTCCCATCACACCAGACACCACCCTGACCCCAGACTGATGAGGCTGTCGATAGGAGGAAAACTATGAAGCATCTGATGTGAGTACACAGACAGAACACTCCTCATCAGGCGGATTAGTGCTCAGTCTGCTAATACTGCTAATAAGGCGCTAACACTTTCTTCTGGGCTTTGTTCTCTTTGGAAACACACACACACACACACACACACACACACACACACACACACTTTAGTGCTGTGAGAACAAAGTTGTCAGGGCTAAGTGTCTTTATTGCCTCATCCCACTCCGTCCTGTGTTTCTGCTCAGTAACTAGTGTTATGGAAGTTTCTCTTAAAAGTGAAATAAATGACAAGTCATAGCAGGTTTTTTTTTTTACTTAACAGGCCAAATCTTACTGCAATGAAATATGAAGTCATTCCTTCTTCAATTATGTAATATAACACATTGAGGATGTTATGTGTATGTTATGTTCATGAGGATGAAAAAAATACACTGTTGTAAAGGGTTAAAAACCAACTGAAACCAACTTGTTTAAGTCCCTCCACTTCAAAATACTTTGCTCTGACATGCCAGGAGTGGTTATATCGCAGCACTCCAAAGGTTGTCAGGCCAACCCATAATGCAATTGTGTCCTCAGGCAAGACACTTCACCCACCTCCATTGTACTTGTTCAGGTGTTTGTGGGGCTGTAGATGGCCATAAGCCCAAATGTGCCATATTTACATATCAAATAGACGAATAATAGTCTGGAGGCACAGTGGCACAGTGAATAGTGCTTTCGCCTCACAGCAAGAAGGCCTTGAGCTCAGTATTGGGGGTAAGTCATGGCCTAGTACCATGTCATTGCTCACTGTGCATTGTTCATTTACACTACATTCATGTGTATCTGCTTCATCTTTTGCTGTATATATTGTATATTGTAAAATTCTTCCCGACTGACACGGAGGTAGGGCATTAACAACTAGAGATTTTCTCAGGTTGACTTATCCGTCAATAAAGTCGAAGTTGAGTCGTCTAGTCATGACATCATTTATTTATGTATATTTATATATTTATTTGACAGGGACAGTACGCACTAACTAGCTACAGAGCTAGTTTTCAACTGTTGTTCCTGAGTAAGGTGTAGAGTACCAACCAAAGCACCTATAAAAGTTCATACATTTAGTGAAATATAAAAGATCATCCGTCTAGTGATGCGGGTCGGCCCGAATCACCTTTTTTATTTATATGCTATTATTACATTCAGCACATTCTTATCCATAACCCTCACTCATAGTAGGCTGTGTTTTGTTGAATCTCCAGTTTAATGGGGTAAATCCATCAGTAGTGTGTTTTATTTTCTCATTGTGCCCAGTTTTATCATGTCGTCAGTCACTTTAAAACCATGTGGAAAATCCACAACAATAGCATCAAAATAGCTCACACGCTATAGCCTATTGATGAAAATGATAAAGCAGACATAGATCTTTCAGGATGAGAACATGTTAATAACCTTAAGAAAGAGAGAAAGAGAAGCTTCACGCAACGTAAGGTAAATTGTTGCTCCTACATGGGCCACTTTAGTCCAAACTTCCATTTGACACAAATAGTTGTCCATGATGTGGTAAAAGTAAAGCCTTCAGATAGTTTCTGCTCCTTACTTCCTGATAAGTCCACGTGATTCTAACATGTTTCAGCAGCTCCATCCATTCATCTTCTTATGCTTATCTGTTGCCAGTGGGGAGAATACTTTGAAATTGTATTCAGTTACAGAATATTGAATACTTTGTAACGTATTCAGTTACTTTGCCCAATCAGTGTACTGTATTCTGAATACTTAGATACTTTCACCTTGATTTGCATTATATTTTTGTATAAATATGATGAAAGATTAAAAAATATCTAACAACACTTTTACACCAACTGTTGTCTGTCTCTTCTCTTCTTTCTTTTTCTCTCTCTCCTTCCTCTCTGTCTCTCCATCCTCTCCCTCTCTTCTTCTTCTCTCTCTGTCTCTCTCCTTCCTCTCTCTCTCTCTTCTTCCTCTCTCTCTCCTTCCTCTTTCTCTCTTCTTCCTTCTTCCTCTCTTCAGCAAATTGAGACCCAGATTTGTTTGTTTCATTTATATCGGGTTGGTTTGGGGCCGGTCAGAAAAAAAGCCGACCTGCGCATCAGTAACATAACAAAAAGTTGTATTAAAGTTCACTGTAACATTAACAAATAAAAAAGCATCAACATCCATCTCAGACAGAGAGAGAGGAAAAGAGAGATAACACACGACTAGACTTGTCTAAAATGATGTCGACTAGTGCCACGGAGGTCGACTAGTTTGTTAATAATAAAAATGGCTGATATTTGTATTGCGCTTTACAAGCCTGTGTCACAAAGCGCCAAAGATTAATGCCTTACTTTGAGGTGGTTGCACCTCCGTTTTTTCATTTAGGTGCACCAGGATATAATTTAGGCGCACCACTTTAGAAATGTGGGAAAGTATAGTACAAGCATGGTTCATTGCCAACACATGGCAATATTTAACATCTAGCAATTTGCTCATTCAATCATCTTCTAAAAACACACATTTTACACAATAATCCTCGCATGTGTGGACAGGGCCGGCCCTAGCCAGTTTGGTGCCCTAGGGATTGGACTTTGGCGCCCCCCCCATCAAAAAAAAAAAGAAAAAAACTGCCCCAAGCACACAAAAAGGGGGCGGGGTGCTTTTATAATGGTACAGTTTCAGTGCCCTCTGCTGGACAGGTGTGGAATTTGTTCTTTTTTTGTAAATTTACGCTGCCCCCTAGAGGCTGGATTGACCATTTTGGGTATTTTTTAAACATTCATAACTCTGGACAAGAATGGGCTAGAGACTTCCTTTTTTGACATGTTCATAAATATATGACCAACCATATATGGCCAAATCATCGTCCGCGCCATCAGCCCCTCCGACCACCACCCACCAATCCCTCTCACACCACATTCATACGGGCGGTGGGTGAAGAGTCTTGCCCAAGGACACAACGACAGTGTGCAGACTCTGCACCTGCAGGAGCCGGGATTCAAACCCCCACCTATTGAACTATAGCCATTAGCTCTGAAATAAAAGTTCCTCCTCGATGAACACTGATGTTTCCGCCAGGTCAGTTTTCACATCCAACATAATGGGCCGATTTCTCAAAAGCGTTTTAGCCAGTGTGTAACCAACATGCGTTCAAATCTTAAACGCATGTTGAAATGCCTTTGTACGCGGACGGCTAAACCAACATCTAAACACCTTTTCACCAGAAGACATAAACGCAC
>OMNZ01085618.1:14114-25415 GCA_900303255.1 Lesueurigobius sanzi
TGGGTATCCTAACCTAGAAAGAAAATAGTGAAAGAACAAGACAAAGAGGCTAGAGAACCAAGAAGGCAGCTGTGGTTTCAGAAAAACTTCAGAGGATTTTCAGACAACACAAAATTCCAGTCTATTTCAAACCCACAAACACATTAAGACAAAAGTTATTTCACATAAAAACAAAACTCCAGTTTTGCAGTGGTTTATTCAATTCACTGCAAAGAAGAGGAATGCAGAAAGCATTATATTTGAGAGACAAAACAACATTTGCACTGCAGAGAAAGCTCTAGATCTACATCTTAAAGCCACAAATCATTCTTTTTGGGACAGTGAAGTTAAGGTTTTAGCGAAAGAGCCAAGATGGTCAAGCGAGGTGTGAAGGAAGCTATTTTTGTAAAGAAACAATGTCCTTCTGGGGGGGGGGGGGGGCTTTGTTTTCGTTTGCCCTGAATTTATGACAGCCTTCTGTATCAAAAGCCTGGGACTCATGCTGGTGGGGCTGGCCAGAGCCCAGAGCAGAGCAAGGAGCAGGTAACGAGTAGTGACCAGGTCTGAGTGGAATCCCCTCTGGCAAAAAAAATGAAAAAGGAGGACAGGAAAATAGCCTTTAGATTGAATAGAACAAACATTAGGCCGTTGGAATATTTTAATTGCGTTAATTATTGTACTTTTAACACAAGTCTTGGCATGTGATTTTAATGTCTTCTAAGTACAAGAGATTTTTTTAAATCCTTGTTTGTTTGTTTTTACGCCTAAAACCAACACCACAAGTTGTTTCTCTAGGCAGAAGTAGCCGTTTAGATCAGATAGAGCAAGTTGAGAGTAGATTTTAGGTTAAATGAAAAACAAAGGTAAAAGTAGTCTTGAGATTGAATGGTACAGAGAGGGGTGGGACCAATATAGGTAGCTCCTCCCACTCATTAAGCCCACCTGGTCGGCCCCATCCTCAGTCTGCTGACGAAGCTCTTGGAATAAGTAATGAAATGTTCAGTTCTTTAAGCACAGAGTACAGATGAAGATGTGTCTAACCATCCCCTTTTAACTACATTTAATGTGGCATCAACTAAGATGAAAGCATGTGAACAAACACTAAGTCTGATGTCAGATAGATAGGCACCTGAGGCTCAAAAGACTGCATACAAAACCGTACAAGACTCTTTAAAACACTGTTGTCATGGCTACAAGTCATTTTGAAACCCGCTGTTCTTCTTTGCAAAGGAGGCTGCAAAAACAAAAAGGTCTCTCGCTGAGCAGCCATTACGCAGCCGCTCTGAATTAGACACAGTGAAGAGGATGAGGTGTCACCCGCCGCTGCACCGTGGAGACAGCTGCGAAACCAAAATGCCAAGTCTCCTCCTCCATCTGCGAGACTCGAGCGCTCAACACACTCGGGAAGAAAGAAAGAGGGCTAATCCCAATGAGCAAAGTGCAAAAAACAACCCACACCTGAGCAGCTCCACTCTCACCCCACAGTGTCCATTATAGAAGGCGAGTGGGCAACTGACCCCAAGGGCAGAGTGAAAATATACCTACAGTATGTTAGTGATCCAAGCCCTCTCAGACCTCTCCTGTCACCAAAAGTGTAATGTATTTAATATGGTAGTTTCTTCACTTTGGAACAAATACAGGAATCTATATCAATGCAAAAAGTGATCTAGAAATAAGTGACATTTTCTTGGAACAAGCATATTTGCCCTTGATTTGGAGTTGGTAAGTAAAATTATCTGCCAATGGAGCAAGAAAAACACTTGAAAGTAAAAAAAAAATTTGAAAGTAAATTTAGATTTATGTTATCATTTTAAGTGTAATGAGATGCGTTTTTCTTAATTTAAGTGCACAAGTACTTGTCCGTTGGCATATAATTTACCTGCTCAATTCAAGGGCAAATCTGCTTATTTCAAGAAAATGCAACTTATTTCTCGATTACTTTTTACAGTGTGCAGTATGTGATGCAGGCTGGACTGTCTTTATGGGACCTAAACTTTAGTCATGTGACATTCATGACCAAATCAGCTCTTTTGAACAGGTCTTTAAAGTGTGGTTTGAACCAGATCGCAACTGTGTTTTTCATTCAAATATTACTCAAGTGCAAATGAATGCTTTTTAATGCTGTTTTAATGCCCAAATACTACATTTTTAATGCCACAAACGCCATAAATTGGTGCGGATTTAGTATTAATTTCCATGTTCAATGGAAAATTTGTTATAATGGAGAACTTTTCAACAGAAATGGTGTGTAATTCCAGTCAATAGACACATTTTTTTTGCAGTAATAAGTTGAGCAATGTCATTATTGTCCAAGAACTTTTGATCAATGCCAGTTTGATTTCTATTTAATGCTTTTTAATGATATTTAAGGCTTTATTTTTCAATGCCCCGCAGAAACCCTGCATAAGTAAAAGATATACAGTCGTGGCCCTTTAAATTATGGAACATTTTCCCAAATTTCATCCAAATGTTTTCAGCATTGATGAAAATTGATAGTCACCAGTGCTATTTAGAAGCTTTTGGTACATTTTGGAATATAAAATACATGTTTAGGTTGTCTTTACATGAAATATAAGTAAAATTGATTAAAAAATATTAGCCCCCATGAGAATTTTTCTAAATATAAATTTAGAAAAATGTTTTGAACCAAACCTATGGAGTTAATTGGCTTCCTAGCAACAGCTGCAGTCATTTGGCTTCCTAACAACATTCAATCAGCATAAAAAGGAACAGGGCACGTCAACACATGAGGGGGACTATTACTCACCATGATAAAAAACAAAGAAATTAGTCTGGAGCTCAGAAAGAAGACAGTGGAGGTTCATGCTAAGGGGCAAGGCTACATTGCCATTTCCAAGCGCTTCATAGTGTTCGCCTCTTCTGCAGTTCATGTTTCAAGGAACACAGTTGTGAGGGCTCTTCATCGTGGTGGACTTCAGGGCCATCGTCCTAGAAGAACCCCTTTACTAAAAGAGCGGTACATCAGAGCCCGACTGAGGCTTGTCCGAGAGCATCTGAAATGAGTTTTGGAAGTCTGTGCTTTGGTCTGATGAGACTAAATTGGAACTGTTTGGGCACATGGATGTTGCTTATGTTTGGAGAAGAAAGGGAGAGGCCTTGAACCCTGGGAACACAGTCCCCACAGTTAAACATGGTGGCGGGAGCCTTGTTCTGGTCCATGGCACCATGAAACTTTGTTAGAATTTTGAGGGAGAACATGCAGAAATCTGCTGGTAGTTTAAGCTTAGGTCGTCTCTGGGTCTTCCAACAAGTTAATGATCCAAAGCACACATCCAAATTAGTCCAACAGTTCCTCAAGGATACCAAAACCAAGGTCTTGGAGTGGCCCGCACATAGCCCAGACCTCAATCCAAAAGAGAATTTGTGGCGGGTGCTGAAAGTGAATGTCCATGCTCGGAAACCATGCAATTTGGACCAGCTAGAACAATTTCCAATGAAGGAATGGGCCAAAATCCCTCAGGAGACGTGTGCAAATCTAGTTACCAACTACTCAAAGAGGTTGTTGTCAGTTGTGGCTCAGAAAGGGTACACCATTGACTATTAATGGCCAGGGGGCTTAGACATTGTCTTTATAGTGTATCGTGTTTCTAGAATAACAAACACTTGTTGTTAATGGTCATTTTCATGGAGAAATCAAGAGTGATGTCTAATTTTAAAAGGGGGCTAATAATTGTGGCCACGACTGTATGCACTAAAATTATTTGGCAGTTGTAGCCTCTTTTTTATTAATTGTTAACATTTTATTCATGTTTTTCTAAAGATTAACAATCGCTCACATTGTAATTAATATAATTTGAATGTGTGTCTGTCAGCGATCATGCGGTATCAGATACATGAGTTTTCTAGCTTCGTATAAAAACATGTATATACAAATATGGCTGGTACTGACCAAAAAGCGTCAGTAGGTAATAGTAGCGAAAGAATAATGTTCTTTTGGTATTTAAGTTTCGATACCGTGTTCTCTCCTGATGCCATATGATCCCCCGCAACGGGTCAATTAAGCACCAGCACACGGGCTGCTCTGCCTCTTGCAGGTTAGTTACTTTATAAACAGCTACAGCGAAGGATGAGTACAAGGAGCAAATGCAGGTCTGAATCAGGACTAAACCAGGACTTAGACTAATCGGGTTATAAGCCAGGAATAAAGCAGGACTAAACCAGGACTAGAGTCTTGAAAAGCAGCAGCACAGCACTGACAACAAGACAGGTGTTATATTTTCCTTTAGCAGCACACGGCAGACCAGAGGCTCAGCGTATCCAACACACAGTAGCATGCGATGTTCATGGGGTAATTTCAAAGATTGTGTAGGAATGTGAGGGCTCACTATTCATTTTGACATTTGGTACAAAGATCCTTGAAAACATAGACATCTCATTAACTATATTATTGTTTAATAGAGTCAATGCATACTGTGGATCGTTTCGTGAGTTTAATTTACTTTGACGGATATTTGAAATTGTACCAAATATAAGAGACGAGTAACACAACACAAAGTTGTCGCTACTGTGGCTCTTACTTTCTATTGTGCTACATATTTCAGAAAAAAAAATCGTTAAAGTACTGGTATCGAAAAAAAACTGAATAATATCCAGCCCTATATAAGAAAGAGCTAGACTTTTGAATGGCTCTTTGAAATTAAAGGATCCCAAAGACAATAAATCCCATCACCACTTCACTATCATGCCCAACTACCATTATTTTTAAAGTCAAAATAGTTAAAACAATATGTAAATGAATGAAAAAAAAAAAAAATTCAAGACGGGGTGGTCTACGTGCTTACTCCATATCATGATTTTCCATATTGCTCAACAACTTACACACATTATTTAAAACTGCTATAGTAAGTGAAAAAAAAAATCAAATGAGTGTATTTCTGTCCAAGTTTTAGCTCTTCTCCAAAGCACCGTTTATACTCAATGATGTGTTGGACATTCTTTTGGCATTAGAGTTCTGGGTTTGAAACGTCTCTCACCCCACTCTTTATCCTGAAAAGTCCTCCCGTCTAAAGCCTTTGCAATAGTAAACTAGGGATGAGTGAAAGAATATCTCTACAAGGCTAGCGCCGTAATTAAATTAAAACTATTCAAAGACAAGAGACAAGCAAGTTATGCTTGAAAAAATAACAAGGCAATCCATGCAACAGTCAATTGATTTCTTCACGCTTTTATGCGAAATGTCAGCATGACCTATGTGTGTGATTGGAATTCGATTCCAACACAATGCAACCTTGAAAAAATCCTTCCTCTGAGAAATATGTTTATAGTTTGTAAAGTTTAGTTGTTTGAAAACAATATTAGTTAATTGTGGCACAGGGGTTCAAGTAATCATAATTAATTTACAGCTTATGCATATTTACACTGTTGACATAGCCATTTCTACCTTCCGTTGACAACTTTCTCTGACCACAGACCTGTTCATAATAAGCCCACAGCTTTTTACCATGTTTTATGCTGTGGAAGTCTCAACACTTGCAGCTCATACCCCGCGGCTTCAAAAAACGAAGAGGATGTGTGGGTTTTATTACATTTGTGCCGAGCTTTGGGCAAGTAATTACCCCCGATTTTACTTGTGCCTTTGGTTGGCCAGGTTCAATCACTTTCAACTCACCAACTCAGCAGAAAAAAACATCGCGGGCCAAGCCTTGGGACAGCACAATGGGCAAGTTCTTCAGCCGGAAAACTTGAAAGTGAAAGAGTTTCCTTGTGCAGTCATCCTTTTCTGACAGTAGAGGCAGTCAAAAAGCCCCAGTGTCACTCCGGGAGACAGGCCCGGGGTCAAAAGCAGGGCAAAATGACATGAAGGAAGGAATCATCCGGATGTACACCACTTTCTGCTGTATGTGTGAGGCTGAAACCGAAAGTGCTAAAGATGGCTGTGTAATGGCATAAGCCGCACTGGGAGAGGTCACAGCTGTCAAGTGGAGCCCTGTAATACAGCTTGTACCAAATCAAAATGGAAAAATATAAATCTGAATGAAAAGCATTTAGGAGTGTTTGCAATATGGAATGGACAACTGACAAGCTTCTGATGTCCAACTGATTCAAAGGACCGTTAATCGTTTGCAGTAAACAAACAATAAAAGACAGAGCGTTTATGTTTTAATTGTTTTTTTGTTTTGTCTATTATATTCCTAATACATTCTCATTTCGTCACAATAATTGGTTTAAGTATGCCAACTTTCTTTCAAGAGGAGGAGCTTCCGGGGGTCTGCCCATCATTACCTGATTTTGTAAACATTGGGCCAATCACTAGGGATGGGAATCGAGAACATCAATAAAATGTTATCAATTCCCATCCCTACCAATCATAGATGCAGATTTGTATTGGCGCACTTCAAATTGCGTATCATTCAAAACACACTAACTCTAACTTCTAATTGAAATAGTTTAGTGAGCCGTCTGTTGATTTGGCAGAAGAGGACAATTTTCAGAGCAATATTTCATGTTAAACTTCATGTTTTTGCACACGTTAAGCCGCCATGTTGGTCGAACCATGCGTTTCTCTGATCAGTTAATCCGCCTCTCAATCATGACCTTCAGAACTTGCGGAGATGATGCCGACCTCCAGAATACACGTCTTTGTAAATCAATCAATCAATCAATCTTTGCTTATAGAGCGCTTTTCATACAAGAATGTAACACAAAGCTCTTTACAACACGGCACCAATCCCCCTTCCCCATTCAACCCCCCGCCTCCCACAGGCACTCAGCCACACAAAGCCAAAAAGCACACAATGATGCCCCCACGCACCTGACTACCACGCGTGCTCACGCATACCAAGAACCATTCCCCCTCGCCCACCCACCCAAGCAGGCCCCCGGGCAACCAGCGACCCACCAGATCATGCCCCTGTGTGAACGAAAAGGAACAGACTGAAATGTAATATGCAGCTCCAGAGTAGACCAAGGCCCCGTTCATGCTTTAGGCTGACCAGAGGCCACTGGGTCCCATGTCCAAATGGGGACAAACAGGACTCGCTTGCTGTGTAGTATGCAACGCCACAGTGGAAGTAGGCAAACCAAGGCAGACCTATGCCCCGTTTATGCAGGCTCTAGGCTGAAGGCAGTTGGTCCATAAGTCCCACTGGAGACGAACAGGATTAGCTGGACGTGTAGCATGCGGCTCTACTGTAGATCCAGGCAGACCTAGGCCCCGTTCATGCAGGCTCTAGGCTGACTGTGGGGATGAACAAGGTTGACCTGATGAGAAACATGGAGATGGTAGAGCGAGTCGTCCTATGATCGAGAGGTTGGGCGTATGAATCCCAGCTGCCGCATGTGCACACTGTCGGTGCATCCTTGGGCAAGACACTTCTCCCACCTTGCCTGTGTGAATGTAGTGAGAGAGATGATTGGTTGGTGGTGGTCAGAAGGGCCGATGGTGTAAATTGGCAGCCTCGCTTCTGTCAGTACCCCTGGGCAGCTGTGGCTACAATAGTAGCTCACCACCACTGAGTCTGGAGAGAATGAATAATGCCATGTAAAGCGTCTTTGAGTGTCCAGAAAAGCGATATATAAAACCAATGCATTATTATTATTATTATTATTACTCATTTGAAACCCTAGGCCTCAATCTTGTAGGCTCTAGGTTGATCGTAAGGAAAATACAGGGAGGCGTAAGATGAGTAAGGTGAACTAAGGTGATGTACCACGGGCTAGAAGATATTGTGTAGGATAAGTAACTGGAAATCCAGTAGGAAAATGTTAGTTAAAAGCTAAAGGGGTGGGTCTTAAGCTCTTAAAAACATAAACGTTCTCTGCTGTCCTAAGGTCCTCCGGCAGGCTGTTCCAGAGGTGAGGGCCATAAAACTGAAAAGACGCCTTGCCGTGAGTGTGTGTCCTGACTTTGGGAATGACTAAGGGGCGGAAAGAGTGTGGCTGGCCTGGCTAGAGCAACACAGTAATGCAAACGACAACTAGCTACAAGTTCAAGTTCATGCAAAGCGCAACACTGAAGGACAAAGTCATTTCATTTCACTTCTAAAAACGGTTCAATAATAATCATGTGTCCTGTCCAGAAAGTAGTTGGTTTGTTGGTTGTAAGTAAGGCAACTCAAAGTGCTCCCATTTTCATGATATGGCACTTGTGCGCTTAAATAGAGTTTCAGCAACAATCTTTTATTCAATTATGGAAATCCGTTGTCTGCATTTAATTTGCTGCATGCCTCAGCGCATCTGCAATGCTTAAGGATCCTTGCCCAGATATTTGTAAGTGTAAGACTGAGTGTGGGAAACCAAAGCGAGCAGGACTTGGAACCCTTTTTTGCCGTGGGCCAATAAACAGTTAAGAATGCATTCATTGATTTATTGTCTTAAATGACGGCTATTAAGCAGGAGCAGTTCACTGTGGAGAAGTTGAAGGTCAATTTCTGGGGTTGTGTTTGTCTGGGAGCTTCATGTATTATTCAAATAAATAGTCTAACAGTCACAACAGAAAAACCTTGACTTTGAGAAAAATAAACAGAATTGAAAATGCTATTATTTCAAGCTATCTTTTTGTGGGAATAATAAGAATTTTGTCCAATATTTTGAAAGATATATATAAATGAATAATACATACATTTTTGTGAAGCGCCACACCTCGGGGATAAGCAAGAATAACCGACACTGATATTTTTTGGTTCGGCGGATTCGAGGCTGTTTTTCTTTGGGCCATGCCGGAGCAAATTGAATGCGAACATATTGAGAGCATGCAGATGTGGCAGGCGGAGGTCAGAGGCGGCTGGCAGAGTAATTATGTTGGAGTGATTTGGACTAATAGGATGTGGGCCTCTGCTCCAGGGTCAGCTCCTGCAGGACAGACTAATGATCATTACAGAAACCGAAACACTCATAATACCGGCTCAAACTGGACCTTTCTCCCGACTCCGTTTTATACAGAAAGTTTCTGTATTTCATAATTTGTGTCAGTAGTCCAACACTGAAATCTAATACACTACATTTCTATGATATAAATAAAATATCGACAGTGACAAAAGAAAAACTAAAATTGTGTACTTGCCAATGTCCGCTATGTGGACAGAGCTGATCAATTTGTTTCTAAAGCTTGTTACACACTAGAGGAGTTTTAGCCAGATTTTGAGCCTCCCTGAGTTTGGGGAGGCATGGTCCAACAAAATTGTCTCGCAAACAATGATCTCAAAAGATTTAACATCCTGTAGTGCAGTGATCCCCAACCATCGCCACCGGGCCGCACAGAAACTGTAAATAATTTATAAACGGCCGCATTTTTGCAGATCTTTAAAACAGTGTTTGTGTAGGTTCTCAGTCGTACAGGAGTTGTCCATCGTAGGCAAGAATTCTTCAGAACCTACACAAACGGATTGCTGCCAACTTCAGGAGAGACACCCTTGACCTGGCACGCAAGTGGGAAAGAACCAGCAAGAAGGTATCAATTCTTAGAAACACTACACTTCTGTGCGGGCCACTCCAAGACCTTGGATTTGGTATCCTTGAGGAACTGAACTTTCGCCTGTCCCTCTTGACAAGTCAACAGGCTTATCCATAGATATATAATAAAACTCTTGTTAGAAAGTCGCCATAGAAATCCGCTGGAGTACATTTAGCGTATTATATATCTTATATCTTGTCGATGATGTGTCACGCATAACGTCGGCGAGCTACGTTACTCAAAAAATAAGCACACAGGCTAGCGCAAATAAGTAAAAAAACAAAAGTATTTGGAGAGGGGAAAAGGTCAACTGATGAGCCACAAGAGGAGAAGATGTCCAAGAAAAAGAAATCTAAGTTTAACAGACAATACCAGGAGTCCTATATAAAATATGGGTTTGTTGCTACAGGTGACACTCATGAATGAGGATAGTATCCACTTAGAAGGATAAGAAAACTGACTTGTAAAATAAATGAGAAAACAAAACAAAACACCTTATTCAGGAAGTTGCAATGGGTGCTGCCATCTTGCGCTTATGGTCAAACTGCAAGTCTGACTTGAGCTGATATTGGCTTTGATTTTTGTTATTGGTACATGTATGAGTTACAACAAACTGCTGTGTAAATACATAGATTAGCTTTGGTCCTTTAGAGTTTCTCACAATTAACCAATTGGAGTCACAAGAAAAAAGTACCACAATTTCCGGGCTATACTTTTTTCACATGGCATGAACACTGCAGCCTATACAATGATGTGGCTAGGTTTTTGTCGATGCACGAACCCGCCCTGAGCAGAATCAGCGCAGGCCAGTTGTTAAGTGCATCTCCCACCTGTAGCATTCACCTGCAGCACCGACAGCACTGCTGCCTCTCAGTCTCTCCTTGCCTCGTCATCATTAAATAGCCCATTTCAGTCGCCTTTACGCACTCCCCCGTGAGATCATATCACTAAATACTAATTTTAGGTGAATTTTTTCATGTCGTCTTCCACTGAAACTAAACCTGAGCCACACAATCTTATTTCCTTTGAGCTTTTTTGCAAGTTTTTGTTCATTCCCATTTTATTTTCTTCACTTCCTTACATTGACAACAGTGGAAACTCCAGCTCAACGGGAGTGCTTTGACAATGAGGAAATGCTTTTACATCAAAAGTAGGCATGGCTGAATAAGGTGGATGATAGGCAGTCAAAAAGGGACATCAGAGGGACTATGTGGGGGAAAAATATTAGAACTTCGTCCTAAAAAATAATGTATTTTTCTGATTTATTTTTGCAGATACTGTTACGAAGCAGAAGTCAGAAACTACTCAAAATAATTCTTAACTCCAGAATTTTTATCAGTGCATATCAGACCCTAAACAAGAAATACAGCCACTTTCATTGCTCTCAATCATAGCTGTGCTGTTTTTGGACATCTACCAAAGTTTAGGCCTGTGGTGAATCCCATTCCTTGCCCATGATACAGAACAATACAGTGTAGACTTTTTAACAATGTAGGAACAGTACCAGACTTGAACATGAAACCATGAACACGGGTATGAATACTTCCTAAACCCACACTATGTACTCATCCCGTCTCCCACAGTCACGGCTCTCTCTCATCACTTCTTGTTGTGCTTTAGCGAGTCTTGTCCTCTCTCTCTCTTTGTGTTGCCTCTCACGCCACCAGCTGTTGAATTATTGATGGGATGTTGAGCTGGTGAGGTTCCCGCTGCCTGCTTGTTTGTTGGACTACATTTGTTTTGCTTTCTCTCCGTCTCTCTCTCTCTCTCTCTCTCTCTCTCTCTCTCTCTTTCTCTTTCTCTCTCTTTTTCTCTCTATCTCTCTCTATTTCTATACACCTCTCGCTCTCTTTCTCTCTCTCTCTTTCTCTCTCTCTCTCTTTCTCACTCTTTTTCTCTCTATCTCTCTC
>OMNZ01085621.1:0-11661 GCA_900303255.1 Lesueurigobius sanzi
CACCTCCTCCACAGAGTCCAGTGGGCAGCCCAGGTCAGAGCTGGACCTCCTGACCAGCCTGTTCAGTCTCTTCCTGTCCCACTCAGTGCTGCTCGGGGCCCAGCAGACCACAGCGTAGAGGACAGCAGAGGCCACCACAGAGAATGGCATTTTGAGTTTACTCTTGGAACAAAATTTCCACTTGTTGCACCTATGGACTCTAAACTTGTACTTAACAATATTCAACAAAATAAACTGAACTTTTATACATTTTTGCACAACTTATTTTTATTTGAAAACAAAAAATGACAGAAAATGTCTAATACATCCATCCATCTTCTTCCCCTTGTCCATTGTCGGGTCGCGGGGTCAGCAGTCCAAGCTACTCGGATCACACTGCACCAGTCCCTTATGGCTCCTCCTGCAGGTGGTGGGTTCACGAGAGGACGGCCCCACGACGCTCCTTCACCTCTGGGCTACGTACGTCCTTGATGGTCTCTCATGATAAGGAGCTTCTGAACCGCTCTTGGTCCGACCCGTCACCTAGGACCTGTTTGCCATGGGAGACCCTACATGAGCATAATGCCCCAGACAACAGAGCTCCGATAGGTTCATTCAGGTGCTCAAACCCCTCCACCACGATAAGGTTTTCTTCTAATGTTTATGTTAGTAATTTACAGCAAAAGTTTAAAATTGGCTCAATCACTCAATTACATTTTTGTCCCTATTCATTATTCACTACAGTGTCTCTTAAGTACATATCAGTGCTTTACCAAAGCTATAATTGCTCTTTCATGAAAATTGCTCTTTCATGAAAAAGACACAGGAGTTTATCATTATTACTGTACGGAGTATGGCTCTGGCCAGTGTAGTTGTAGTATTGGGTGGTAGACTACATGTTTGGATAGAGGTGGAATAGGTAGGAAGAGGTTCTCACCTCAGTGTTGCGGGTTTAGACTGTGCCCACACACTAGAGGATTTTGAGCCTAAAGATCTGTGCACAGACCACACACACTTAAGGACAGACATGAGGCCACACATACACATACACACATGAGGAGTCCTACCACAGATCATGCCATGAGAGAAAGTTTTTATTGAGCTACGCCTCCTCAGACTAAAAATCGGGCTAAAAATCCTCTAGTGTGTGTCCAGCTTTACACTTTGCTGAGTTCAAATGTGCACCTGTGAAGTCATAAACCAGCAGGGCTGGTATCACTAGGCTTATTGTGGAAACTTTAGCCTTGTGGCTCTGTGTAGTTGACAGATCTGATGCTCTAGGAATAAGGACCAACATTAGGCATGTAGTTTATTTTGGTTGTTTGGGTATTTTTTGATATGTGTTAAATGCTTCTTTTTAATCTAAGAAGCAGCGGTAAATGCGTTTAAGCAGATCTTATTATATATATATATATTATAATTTAAAAAAAAAGCTTATAGCCTACTCGACACAGACTGCAACAGCCCCACCTACAGTTGACCTCACGAGCCGCCACTGTAAACCAGCATTAGCATATTAGTATTGAAAATGTCACACAATCTTCTGTAATATCCCAGATCTCATTATTAGAAAATGTATCTGTAGTTTCCTCTTCATTCAGCTGTGCATGTTCATTAAGGCCACTCAGGTTTGCTGTAGTGAAAATGAATGTCCATAGGGCGCAGTCTATATGTAGCAGTAAATGAGATATCACTAGATGCACAGAGGTCCAAATGCTCAATTACTTTTTTTCCTCTTCAATTCCCCTGGAGCTAATGATGGGGAGAGATCACATGGGCACTATGGGTATCCACACGCACAAACACATGTGTGTATATATATATAGGCTCACTGATGGATGAAAACAATCCTCCCTTTGGGGCTGAGCTCCGGCAAACAGACGGTTCTAATCACTACTTAAAGGTCATGTTAATTACACACACAGCACCTCGCACTGACACCTCTGCATCATCTGAGCGCACAATGTCCACAGACATTTCTCACTGCACTGTTCTGCTAGACTTAAGATTTAGTTTAGTTTGTTTAAGGACAATGTGCAGTTGCATTAAAAAGATGGCTGCACCAGATTTAGCACTATGCTGATTTCCATCTGTAGTCCTTAAAGAACAACTAAACACCAAACCAACTTGTTGTTTTGGGTCCACATCTTGTCGTGTGAATGAAACACAGAATGATGTGGAAGTCTTCAGGACAGAAGGGGTTTTGCGTGTATTATTTCAAGCATTACATAAGAAACATCTCTCTTTTTATTTCCTTTTTCATTTCTGACTAAAACTGCCTGCATTTTTGAAACTATTAAGGTAACGGAATAGAATAATAATGCAATACATATGCTACAGTATCTTTACATAACGTTGGTCGATTATCCTTAAAAGTGTGATCAGTCAGACCTGCACTGGACATAACACACTTTACAAGCATTTTAAAGATTGTGTTTTGATTGTGTAACATCTGAATGAACTTCAGAAAAGCAGTTTCATTGTTCCGGAGGCAGTGCTTGATCCTCATTTTAAATGTCCTTGATGAATCATCAACACCACTTACAAAGCCTTTAAAAAAGTAAAGAACTCAACATTTAGGTTAGCTCTCCCCCCACTGAGCTTTTAAACAAGTTGGAACTTCTGACTTTGATGAAGCATTTCAACATTGCCAAGACCTGATATCTGTGTTCTAAATGCCATGCCGTTCATCTATAAGCGCCATTGGACTGATTTTAAGGTGCTTGCCTTTGCAAAGAGTTGTGCAAAAGTATTAGGATTTTTTTCATTTTTATTTTTTTATTTTCACACCTCACTAAAACTCGCAGGGTGTAAAAAGCTGGTGGAGGGAAGCGGAAACGCCTCAGGAGCAGAAGCACGTCCTCTGCCAGAAAGGAGAATTGGGAGAATGAAGACATCAGTCAAATTTATGTTTTCTCCACAGCATGATGGCTTCCTTTTGCATTTCCAGTCTGGAAAATATATCGTCCCATAGACTCTGTTGGAGGGAGCCAATACATTTCACTATTACTTTGTGCTTTCAAAACAGTTCACAATGTGGAGATTTGCATACAGGACTTCATATATCCTCTACACTTCCTAATATACACACAGGGTATATAAAGTCTAAAAGTTGACTGTCAGAAAGGCCATGTTATGAAGACTGCTGTATGTACCATAAAGCTGGTATAGTTGGATAAAAATAAGCAAATTACCATTGAAAATCTCCATAGGCTTTTTGAAAAATTCAAATATTAAGACTTTAATGGTACGTTTATATAGAACGTGGAAAATTGCATGAAACACCTGGCGTTATTCGCTTGGTCATTTTGAAAGATCACTCTTCAATCGCCTGAAAAAATCGCTCCATTCGCCAGTGAATTTCGCCCATATTTGGCCTCTACACATCATCAATTCAATTTATTTTGTATAGCCCAGAATCACAACAAAGTCGCCTCGCAGGGCTTCACAGAAAATAGAAAGACAATAGGCATCACTAGGAGGAGCTGTGTATCTTGCTGCTGGCGGACATATACAAGTCAGTGATCATTATTTAGTGATCATTATTTATTTACAGAGACACAGTGCCTGGATGACGGCTGCTCCCAGCGGCATTTCCGTGTTTCCAGGCCCAGTTTGAGGAGCTGTTGTCGCGGCCGGCTTTGGAGCTAGCACTGCTACAATCCCCTGGTATCTTCCGCCGCTCCCGCTGGCTGCCCTTCTGTCTTCAGTTAGTAAATCAATCAATGCTCAATAAAATATAGCTAAAATGTACAATATTTCCATTTGAAAAGATCACTTTATATAGAGAAATGGCCATGAAATAAGTTGTTGAAAAATAGGCTTGTGGCACTTTTCCCCATCATTTGTGGTGAGCTAATTGCTATCAGCTATCTCTAACCTAGCTTTAGTACATATTAAAATTAAAAGACACAACTCTTACCTGGCAGTCTGATCACTTCACGTCAGCCAGATTCAGTCTGATTGGTTAACTTGTCCCGATTTGACGCAAAAGTTGAAAATTTGTGCACATGGAGGCGAAATTTCCATGTCTCTTTTCCACTTCACTCTAGACGCGCGTCAAACATGTCTATCACCCAATTTGCCCGCTCTAGTCACTCAAATCGTGCCAATCGCGCTGCCCTAGTCGTGCCATCGCCTTTACATAGGGATTACATGTAAATCACTCGCTTGTAGCGCATCCATCGGATCTGGTCTGAATGCACTATGAAGGCACGAGGGAGGCTAATGAGCTATGTGCTAACTACTGATCGTAACGCTTTCATAACTTTTCAGTTTCTAAAGTTTTGGATAAATCTTCCATTTTAAAATGTGTGTGTCCCCAATAATAACAGTGTTGAAGTCACGTCGAAAGCCTTCAAAAGTATGAATGCGATTCATTCTCTTTTTTTTATCTTCACAAAGGTTTCATCAAAATCACCCACTGTGTTTTCCCTTTTTAATTTTGGCTGCAGTCGAATCTTAACAAACACAGCCAGGACGACTGCTTGGCGCTGTGCTCACAATCAGACAAAAAGACCATGGAGCTGAACCGTGCCACTTTCATTTTCCATACTGCATCTTGTGGATTTCTGTAAATTGTAAACTACACCCGTTTCCAACGCTTGCCTTCTAACTTTCGGCGACAGACTCTCTGCAAGCTGTTCCCTTTGAATGCGCAGTCGGTAAACAGTGGAGGCCTGTGTTTGGACGAGTGTAAGCCGTTTGTTACACAGTCATGTTTTGGTTTGGCGCTTGTTCGTCTTTGAGCACC
This sequence comes from Lesueurigobius sanzi, assembly GCA_900303255.1. Lineage (NCBI taxonomy): Eukaryota > Metazoa > Chordata > Actinopteri > Gobiiformes > Gobiidae > Lesueurigobius > Lesueurigobius sanzi. Next base: position 4,733 of record OMNZ01085621.1, read on the forward strand.
TATTCTCCCCAGAGCCTCGGTTTCTCTCTGCCTTCTCCGCTTTGTACGGCCTGCTCTTGTTGTTTTTTTGTCTCTGTTGGAAATGCAATATTGTCAGACTGCCTTAAGGCGCAGTGGATCTAATGTAGTTACTATTGTCTTTTCGCCAACATCCACCCACATGGCCCTATCTTCTCATCTCATTCTGTCCTGGTCCAGTCGTGTCTCCGAGGCTTCTCTCTCACTCTTTACACAATTATAGTAGAAGGGCTCGTTGCTTTATTTTACTTTGTCGCCCCGTCCCCGGCATCCTACACATTACTTCAATCTGTAATTTGAAATGCAGCGAGTGTGTGTGTGTGTGAGTGTGAGCCGCCCGATGGTTTCATTTCACGAGCCTCGGACGTCGACGCTAAATGGAAATTTAAAAAAAGAAAAGGGTGGTGCGAGGAGGTCATTTTGAGAGTGTTGGAGGAGATGGAGAGGGTGAGGTACTGCTGCCATTAAAATCCTATTCCCACCTTCACTTCACCATCAAAGGAACTGTCATAGCACCAAGTTATTTCTTTTTTCCATCTATTCTGTTCCATTTATTTAAAGATGAAGCCATATATTGAAGGTATCTCAGCCATTTGCACTGCCCTGTTTATGTCCACATTCATATCTGCTGCTAATGTACATCTATCTGTATGTTCACACATATACGCTGCTGCATTTGCATTGTGCTAATTTGTGATTTTATTTTTATGCATTCCCTTATAGCAGGGGTGGGGAACCTCAGGCCTCAGGGCCGTCTGTGGCCCTCGAGACCATTTGACCAGGACCCCAAGGCATTTTCCATATTTAGTATACTGTAATTTCCAGCCTATAAGCCGCTACATTTTTCACTGCGGCCTATACAAAGATGCATTTATCTAAAGATTATTACAGGCTAATGGCCACTAGGGGCACTCCAGCAGAAAAAGCATGTGTCACTGTTTACCCTCTGGGATGAAATGCCTGGATTTTATTCAGCCTACCCAAACCAGTCTGTATTGTAAGGCCCTTGGAGTACTTGATTTGGCCCTTGTGTGAAAAAGGTTCCCCACTCTTGCCTTATAGTTTTATCATTTCTATATTTTTTTCATAGTTTATTATTCATCATTATTACAAGTTTATGTTTCATGTTGCAAGAGCATACCGAACAAAATCCTTTCATTGACAATGGCAATACAGTCTATTCTGATTCTAAAGAATGTCAATGTGTGCAGTATATCAAATCAAATTTATTTTTGTATAGCCCAGTATCACAAACAAAATATGCCTCAAAGGGCTTCACAAATATAAAAATCCATCCATGTCACGCCACGGTGGAAAAGTCCCGGTCGACAGGTCGTCCCGAAGGGAGAGAAAGGGGACAGCAATGAACAGATAAAAGGCTAAATATACATAATTTATGCAATAAAAAGGTAAAATATATACATAATTTATACAATAAGAACAAGAGGAGAGGGCCCAGTCCCCAGCGCCACCGCTCCCAAGGCAGCATTATATCGATCCACTCGTGCCATTTTTCCTGACAGTGTTTTCATAACGTAACTGTGGCTTTAGAGCTTTGCTCTTTATCAAATGGAGGAGAATAAAACATTGCTTCTAAGGTTCAGGTGTTCTTTATTCAATTCAAAATCAAATCAAATGTATTTTCATATAAAAAATGTAACACTATTGTCCCTGTTGGTCCCACATGGTCCAGGAATCAAACACGTCACCTTCAAAGTAACCATCTGTAATAACATGTACCTATATACACATTGGAATAATGTATGTAATAATATTTTGGAGGTACATAATGTAATAAGACATTCAAGACGTGTACTAACACATTGTACTAACACAAGTCTTATCTTATAGGTAATGTTACAGTTTGTGCATTCAAATATCATTTTCATTATGATTGGCACCACACTCTATTAACATTATTTATTTACATTGTACACAAATTATAACTTTCTGTTCTTACACCTTAGATCAGGGATCTCCAACCAGTAGCTCGAGAACTAACAGTAGCTCGCCAGCCCTTTCCAAGTAGCTCACTAAAGGCTTTCAACATTTCTACACACAAGTCGAATTTTAGATGCATTTTTTGTTCTGAACAAGACATCTCCAAACATTTATGTGAATATTGCTAAATAGAAAGTGGAAACTAGCCATTTTCTTTTATTGTGTTGAATTATGCTCTTGGAAGTCCCATAGATCTAGTCACACGTGTGTCTTTGCATAAGTAGCTCACTGCCATTTTTGTTAAGAAAAGTAGCTCACAGGGTTAAAAAAAAAAAAAAAAAAAGGTTGGACACCTGTCTTGGTTTATATCTTTATTATTTGCCACACATCGTTATCGTTTCAGTATTTCATCCAGTATGTGTAGTTACATGTTATTACAAATCTTGATAGGCACTGTTACTCAATTTAGTACAAAAAGCCTAATCCTGACTGAGATGCTGTGTTACATCCAGGGCTGTATATAACCTTTTTCTTGTAGCACACTCCATTTATTCCACCTTGGCTTGTGCTTGAACATTTTTCACACCTTTAGATTAACATGAGAAGGCTACAAACACCCTTATCAGTCTTTTGAGGTTACACAGGTATATTCAAAGTTTCTCCAGGATGACTAAACCCCGGTGACCAGACCCCATGACTGCAGTATTATTTGCATGAGGCTAACTCCATTTGTCGCGGTGGCTGTCTTGTCTTTCCTCTCAGCTCATAAATCACAGGTTTAACTACGCTCGGGCAGGAACAGCAGATCCGGGATGGGCTGCTTTCCTGCTCAGACTGGATCCTGATTTGTTAATTTATGGCCTGGGCTCACTTCGGTGCCTCTCACATGTGCACCTGAGTGACTCCCGCGCATTAGCATATCTGTCCTAGTGGTGCTCCAACGTGGCCCAGCGGAGCAAGTGATAACCCGCGGGAGAGAGCGCAAAGGTTGGACCAAAATGCAGATAGGTTTTGGCACATTTTGATAGGTACCTCATCCTTCAGGGCATTATCAATGGGCATAGACCACCAGAGCATATGATGGAGGCTGGAATGAAGGCTGGAGCAGGGGGAGGCATTGATTGAAACTGAGACACTAGTGAAAGGCGATCGCCATGAAGTCCTCAAGAGCAGAGTGGATTAAGAATACATCAAGATAGCAGCAGTGGAAATACCATCTCCTTTTATATCGCTGGAAGAAGGTGGCACGTGAGGAATGGAGCAATGAGGACTATATGCTTTTGGTCCACATGTGTGTTTCATTCAATATCTTTCCGTGCCAACTCCCACCAAGTGTAAAAGCAAATGCAAGATCAATAGTCCATCTTAATATTCTTTGTACATGAACCTGCCTCCAGATCTGGAGATACTGTAGGTTCCTTTGGCACTGCATTACGGTTTGGGCTGGGTACTGTTAAATGATACCGGTCTGGTATTGAAAAAATGATTAAGGTACTGCTGGTATCGAAAAATAAATTGGTACCGAAAACAGGAACTGAAATATATTAAAAATACACAGTTAAAGTTTTTTTTGAATAAATTACCATCATTGTTCTTTTTCATGGTTCTACAACAAAACTAAGCATCAATCATGAGTATAAATGACTTGATTTGAGGATATTAGTCTTGTTCAGAGCAGTTTTGACTAGATTAGACATATTTACTACTGTCATCTACATTATTTGGCTTATTTCATGACAATTTGTACTGATTCTATGGTAATCTCGTTTGAATTAGGAAATTAAAACCAAATGGACAAGGTTAATTTTCTTACCCTATTGGCAAATACATTTTAATAAAAAAGGGAAATAAGCATAAATCACCTTAAAACAAGTAGCTAGAATTAAGTCAAATGAAAAGCCTAAAAAGGGACTCTACGGAAGTTAAAATAAAAAACAAATAAATACATTTTCCACCCCCTACATGCTCCAGCAATGTCCCGCGCTGTACTGTGAGCCCACACCTATCCCACTCAATTGCCGCTATAAGCCTGCACCGTCACTCGAAAGTTGCGTGTTCGGGCCGAGTCAGCAGTCATTCACCAGCTTAACATGGAGACTGCAGTTACGCGGACGGCCAGAGGTGGCAGTCACGAGTATGAAAATGATCAAACTCCATTGAGTCCCTTTATTTTATTTTATTTTATTTATCCTTTATTTAGACAGGTTGGTCCCTTGAGACTCAATGTCTCATTTGCAAGAGAGACCTGTGAGTGCTTTAAAGGCACTATACCTGATTTTCTTCCTAGTAGTAGAATGAAATTTGTTTTTTTTATCCTTAAGTATATTGTAAACTCAGACATACGTGGAAATAATACTGTACATCTAAATATTAAACAATTGTATCAATTTTATGAGTTTACAGGATACTTTTCTTGCATTTCTGTGACAGTGGCCCAAAAAAGTGACCCTGCAAGTTGTGAAATGTGCTTATAAAGTCATCTATGTGAAGACATGGGATTTAAGAAGTCTGTTAGGAAAGTTACAAATGTTTTTGGACCACATCTATAAATTTAATTTACTTGCTCCCTCTTTCATTATTTGTAACAAAAAAATCAAGTATAGTGCCTTTAACTCATCAAAACAGCTCAGATTTACATAAATAATATGAATTTGAGTCTTTAAACAAAATTTAAACTTATCAAGACGTTCACTTTTATGTGTAGATGACAAATAATTTAGTATAGGTATCGAAAAAAGTATCGTTCAGGTATCGGTATCGTAATCCATGTATCATTATTGTAAAAAAAAATTAACGATACCCAGCCCTACTTAGCCCAAAGTCTGGCTTGCAGGCCAAATGCGGCCCTCCAACCAATTTTTGGTGGCCCACAAGCTTCTTGTTGAATTAGCACACATAGCCAGAGATGGTAGGCAACGATTCTTCAGTCTTCATCTGTACAATCTTTGCCTACGATGGACAACTCCTAAATCAGATATCAGATACCAAACTGTTAATTATAATGGGCTACTGTCTCCTCCCCTTCCTTTACAGTGCGGTTTACCTCAAGGCTCTATTTTGGGTCCATTGTTATTTTTGTTATACATTAATGATGTAACTAACTAACCTAACCTAACTCCTCACATAAACTCTCAAAAATCTTGTTTGCCGATGACACAAGTGTGTTTTATTCCCATAAGGATCAGAATGTCCTTGAAAAAGTACAAAGAGTAAGCTATTGTCACGGTTCAAGTCAGATAAACTGTCTCTCAACATTAAAAAAACAAGCTTTATGTTTTTTGGAACAAAACCAAATTCCTTAGGCTCCTCTTTGAAAATCCAAATAGATAAAGTCCCTATTAGGAATATTAATTCAACAGGTTTTCTTGGTGTTATAGTGGATGAAGCATTATCCTGGAAACCCCACCTTAGTTTTATAATAACCAAAGCTGTATTTGGGAATCTGTGACTCTATTTGCATACGTCTGATTTCATCTGTGAAAGGTAATAGTCATGGGCGTAATAAAAAATATATACAGTATATAGACAGAGAATAATAACGACTCTCCTTGCAGTGAATGAAGAGCAATTGAATACAGCCAAGGTTTGAATTACAGGAACATTGAGATTGCAGGAGCAGTAAGACCATCCTTTCTCCTGTTATTACTTCATGTGGGAGCCGCAGTGGCAGGTGAGGGACATACAGTAGCAGGGGAGGCAAGCTCTCCTGCGAGCTGTGTCGGCTTGGAAATGGACTGTAAAATCGCGTTACGTTATAAACACCAGCCGTGCTATATGCATAAAGAGGCAGAGGGGGAGCCTATAGAGCCAGATCCTTATCCTACGCTCTCATCTTCACATATAGAGATAAAAGCGCCGATCAGGCAGATGGATGTGGAGTGGCAGAGTTAAATAACATTGTGGAGGTTTCTGTGTGCGTGTGTGTGTGTGTGTGTGTGTCTAAACGTCTTCTCACGAGGCAACTTTTCCGCTCTGTTCTCCTTCAGCTGCGGAGCAAATTTAGCCTCCGGCGCTGTCCGTGGTGCTGAATCAGAAACAATAAGTGCGGGCAATAGGAGCGAAATTCCACCGTCTGTGTTCAATATCAGAGAAGCAGCGAGTTTGATGCCGCGCTCTGAAAGAATCATCCGAACACCGCGGCGGCAAATATTGCTTTTGAAAATAAAATGGTTTGCAAATGAAAATAAAATGTTTTGTAAATGAAAAGCATGAAGAGGGTGTCTGTCCTCAGATTCTAAAATGTATGTGCGCCATTTGACAAGCTGGAAGGTAAAGAATCTTATGAAGTTGGTTGTTTATATTCATGGAGTTGTGTACACCCTGCTTTAAGACACTGCAGTTGAATAGGGGATACATTTTAGCTGAGTGATAGGAATATGAAACTTTTGCTGTGTATTACTGATATAAATATGAGACACAAATGTATCGCGAGTTTTCTGCCATTTTATGTTTTCATTTTATGTTTTCATATTTAAAAAAATAGTCAAAATTATCTTAATTTTCAGCGACGAAATCTAAATAGTGGATAGAGCCAGGTTTAAATAGATGTTTTTATTTAATTGATTAGATAAGACTGTACTTTATTGATCTCACTATGGAGAAATGTTCTTGTTACAACAACTCTTAAGACAGGATCCCACAGAGGGGGAGCAAAAAGCCAGGAAAATGTGCCATCAAAGAAGAAAATAAGTTGCAAACAGGTAGTAATAATAATACCTATAAAATAAAATAAATGAGTACCGGTATATAATAAATAACTGTTTACATTCAGGTGGTTGATTGATAAAGTGACATTCCCAGGGGTTTTGTAAACACTGAGGTTATTGCACATATTAAAGTATTGTTATTGCACAGCGGTGGGTATGAAGGACCTGCTCCTTCTTGCACTGAGGGTGTCTCAGTCTGTCGCTGAAGGAGCTGCTCAGCTCCTCTACAGTCCTGTGCAGTGGGTGAGAGATGTTGTCCATGAT
>OMNZ01085631.1:0-10386 GCA_900303255.1 Lesueurigobius sanzi
CCAGTCACCTTCTCAGCAGCACGCACGATGCAGTCTGTGTTTGTCCTTAGTGGTGGCTCCAGTGTACCACACGGTGATGGAGGAGGCTGGGGGACGTTGGAGAAGTCTGAGAAGCATGCAGGACTGGAGGACGGTCAAAGCAGCAGTAGTGCGTATTTAGATCCTGCGCGAGAGACATATTGTTCTGGGCCTGAGGAGCTCAGGGCTTACAAGAGGTTAAAGCCCATAAGCCCCTCCATACTGCAGCGGGATCTTTTGCAGTCATTTGGCCCTGAAGCCGTTCAGAGTGCGCTCGTTTAGCATTCTCCATCTCCCTACTAAACCCATATTTGGCCTCTCTGTAGCTGTCCCTGTCTCCGCTTTTACGCGCTGCCTCCTTCTGACGCCTCAGCTGGTAGAGTCAGTCACCAGGCCATTTATTGTTATATTTATGAAAACGTGTCATAGTGCTTTAAAAGTGCAAGTTCAAGTCAGGAGCTTTAGCCACTAACTTTTTAAACTTTTTAGTCCCAGGGCTGTAGTCCCAGGGCCGTAGTCGATCTGTAGTCGGGCTGTACTCCCAATCTGTAGTCAGGCTGTAGTCCCAGGGCTGTAGTCCCAGGGCTGTTGTCCCAGGGCTGTAGTCGAGCTGTAGTCGGGCTGTAGTAGAGCTGTAGTTGGGCTGTCTTCAAGCTGTAGTCGGGCTGTAGTCCCAGGCTGTAGTCGGGCTGTAGTAGAGCTGTAGTCGGGCTGTAGTCCCAGGGCTGTAGTCCCACAGCTGTAGTCCCAGGGCTGTAGTCCCACGGCTGTAGTCCCACAGCTGTAGTCAGGCTGTAGTAGAGCTGTAGTCGGGCTGTAGTCCCAGGGCTGTAGTCCCACGGCTGTAGTCGGGTTGTAGTCAAGCTGTAGTCCCAGGGCTGTGGTCCCAGGGCTGTAGTCCCAGGGCTGTAGTTGGGCTGTAGTTGGGCTGTAGTCCCAGGGCTGTAATTGGGCTGTAGTCTACATATGGAACAAAAAGGCATCACTCACCTGCACCACTTATTCCATCTCAACAAATTGAAAACATTCACACAGCTCAGGGCCAATACCAACTTCACTGTAATAACGGCTTTCAATACCTACAAGTTAAATCTGTAATTCAAAGTCAAATTAACATAAGCTATAACAGTGCATTCACATAGAATGTGATGGAAGCAGAGAAGTCACATGGAACGCCAGGTGTTAATCGCTTGAATATTTTGAAAGTTCACACTTCAATGGCCTGAAACAAATTGCTCTATTCGCCAATGAGTTTTAGGCAGGGCTGTTTATCCGGTTTATTATTATTATTATCATTATTAACATTCTAAACATTTCATTGTTTAGAAGGTTATAGTGTGCGTTTCCTCTTTCAGCTCTTTCATGTTTGAGGGGGCGGATTGTACAAATTATGAAATATTTGATGTTGCAATTTTGGATATCGTCCAAACAACAATTTGGATATTATCGTCTAAACGATATATTGCCCACCTTTATTTGTTATAAGCATTGTTGTCACTTAAATAAAGGTTAAAACTAAACATTGCTTAATGCATCACAGAGTTTTCATGTAAAAATTGATGTAAGGCACCTTAAAGGATTGTTAAATCATGTACATACTGTATATTGTTTTGTTCCAGTGGAGCGTTCTCGTACATCAAGAGCGTGGTGCAGAAGGCAGATAAGTCTGAGTATGCTGCGAAGTTCATCGCGGCTCGAGCCAAAAGGAAACGTTCTGCTCTGAGAGAGATGAGGATCCTGTCTGCTCTGGACCACGAGAGAGTACTGTACTTCCATGACGCCTTCGAGAAGAAGAACGCCGTCATCATTATCACCGAGAAGTATCCTCCAGTCAGACCTGGCACAGAACTGCTTTAGGTTTTGGATTAAACCTGGAGTGCATGGAAAAATGGGGTTGCTGCTGTCTGTTAAATTAACTGTTTACTTGACTGTGCAGTTTTAACACAAATAATTAGTGTTGTAGCTATCGGGGGAGCGGACGCTAAAGGAAACCCTGGATTTAGTAAATAAATGACCAACACTGGTTTTAAACCATGTTCAAGTAGCATCCTTAGCATAAATACATACTATTTGAAGTAGCATCCTTAGCATTAATACATACTATTTGAAGTAGCATCCTTAGGATAAATACATACTCTGTACAATAAAACCTCATTAAAGATCAAACACAGTTACATTTCTCAGTGCTGACACTGCTGCTTTTCCAATAGCAATTTTCTGACATTGCAGGAGAAATTCTTCAGGTCAGGGGACAGTTTAAGACTCTGTGGGAGTTCGTTCCATTCTTTAATGCCTTTGTGTATAGGCCGAGCTACATTTTGTACAACTTTGAACTGTTATGAATCCTTTATGAACTTGTGAAGATGTCACGAGGAGATGTTAGACAGATTCACAAGGAAGTCGTCTCTGCTGGAGTCTGACGTGAGTACACTCCACTGTTCTCTTGTTGTTGTTGTTGTTGTTGTAGTAGCCCACTTGCTATTAGTTGTCGAGTTGCAGACCAAGGAATTTAGCTGCCTGCACCGGATCATCCCATAGTGCCTTCACTTTCAGTTCAGTGGGATTCTTAGGGCAGTTGAAGAGATGCTGAGTGTTGTATTCTCTTCACCGTGGTCTTCACTCTTTTCTTCACTCTGCTTTTCACTGTGCCCATATATTACCACGTTATGTGTATGTATATACAGAGTCCACTAACTCAACTCAATTGACATTTTTAGCATTTAGATCACAACATTCTCCAAAGGGCCAAAGGTGTTAATTCGCATTAAGTTGTGCAGCGGGTGGGGTGAAGGGGTTATACACTGCCTGTCCAAAAAGCCCTGGATTTAAATAAGCAAATGGGTATGAGCCTCCCACCGGATGCTTCAATAACACTATTGGCTCGCTTCTAGCCAGCCCAACTCAGGGCGCAATCCTCGGATTCGCCTGTATCTACCCTTCCCTGGAGGTCTTGCTTTTCCACATGACTGTGGGCTACTCTTTAGAGGGCGGGACTTCCCGACCCGCCCCCTAGAGCACCACACGATTAAAATAGAAAATCTGAAATCATTTTAAAGTTAATCTCCTGAATCGTACAGGTCCGTTCGTGCATCAGACAGGTCCTGGAGGGAGTGGACTATCTTCACCATCTCAACATCCTCCACTTAGACATCAAGGTAACACTATGGCCATATCTCAGCACATTTCAAACCAAATAACCCCTAAAAAACCCTGTATGACCCCTCTCTCCCCCCTCTCAGCCTGATAACCTCCTGATAGCAGACGTCCACACTGATCAGATCCGTATATGTGACTTTGGGAATGCAGTGGAGGTTTCTCAGGAAGAGATGCAGTACTGTCGATATGGCACGCCTGAGTTCGTGGCACCGGAGATCGTGAACCAGAGCCCAGTCTCCAAAGCCACTGACATCTGGTGACGTTACTAATTTTTATAGGAGATTTACTCAGATTTAATTTTTCTAAAGTTTGTTTTCTTGCCTCCAGGCCCATCGGAGTCATCACATATCTCTGGTAAGACAATGCTACATACAAACATTTCAAACAGTTCAATGTGGAAGCAGCTGGAGATTGCACAGAATAAGAGCTCAGAGCACTCATGGCCCGGTGCTGGGCTGATGATTTTATTTGTGGGTGAGAACAGTTTTATTTGTCCAGAACGAAGGACATGTTGATAGGCTTTCACTAGTCACCCCCTAGTGGCATCCACAACCAGTCAATGAATATACTGTAAGTATCTAGGGACAATTATTATTGATTTCCTTTTATTCTGATTGTGTAATGTTGATGTTTTAATGGTCACCTTGTGTGTTAATAGAGCTCTATAAATAAACGTAGATTGAATCGTATATTTACTGTTTGTAATGTCCTTGTGACTATATTTTGTCAGTGTTTTACTCTGTCAGTTTGTTCATTTTCCTGGATGTCTTAGTGTGATGCTCTTTCTGTATACAACAATGTACATATGGCAAAGTTTAGTTTTGCATGTTCTCCCTGTGTCTGTGTAGGTCTCCTCCGGTGCTCCGGTTTCCCCTACCACTAAACACATGTACAATAGATCGGGATGAATGAGAGTGAGTTTGTGTGTACGAGTGTGGGACAACGGCTGGAAATTAGCCCAAGGCTACAATCCGGTGTGGTGTGTTTACATGCATGGTTCTCATGTGTGCACATGCACTGTCCCAACCAAATAAACAAACAAATCAAAGTAAAGTAATGACATTGAAATCTTGATCTCTTCCCAGCCTGACAGGTGTGTCTCCGTTTGCGGGAGAGAACGACCGTAGCTCGGTCTTGAACATCAGAAACTACAACGTGGCGTTTGAGGAGAACATGTTCTCTGAGTTGAGCCGAGAGGCCAAAGGCTTCATCATCAAACTGCTGGTGCCGGACACACTGTGAGTAACAGCCATGTGACGCAAATGTAATGCCACTGCAGATTCCAACAGCAAATGATTATGGTAGTTCTTTTTTCAGATATTTCCTCTTTCTTAATTTCATTTCAGGAGACCAAATACTCAGGACTGCCTTAGGCACCCCTGGTTCAAGGTGAGATTCACTATAACGTCCAGTGTCAAATGTATAATAATACTGTTATGTTTCCAGACTTTAAGTAAAGGAAAAGTGATCAGCACAGAAGCTCTGAAGAAGTTTGTGGCTAGGAGAAAATGGCAGGTACAAAACCTATTCATAACTCTTCCAGTATACCGTGTGGTCATGAGAAATAGCCACAAATGTTGAACCTGATTTATTTTAGTAACATACACCATTAAAGGTGCACCATATAACTTTTTATGTGAAAAAATAACTTGATATTAGTGTGTATTTGACCTTTTAGTGATCTCTATGATGCTCCAGGATAAATTGTTTTTAGAGTTTCTGGAAAGAAAACCCTAATAGCTATTGCTCCTGATCATCATAAAGGCAGCTGTGATGGAAGCAAAGGTGCCATGCTGCACCCATACAGCCATTGGGTCACTGAAAAGTCAAATACGCATTAATATCAATATCAATCTAATATTTTTTACATAAAAAGTTACATAATGGACCTTTAACAATGGACATTTCACCTGTAAATATGGAAATCAGGTCCCACGGTGCTTGTAATACTTTTTCCCTCTTTGCAGCGTTCTTTAATCAGCTACAAATCCAAAATGGTGTTGCGCTCCATCCCAGAGTTACTGAACGATTCATCAAGCCACATTTCGATTGCGGTTCCAAAACATGGTGTGGAAGGATCCTCCCTCCCCTCCTCATCCTCGGACTCTGAAGAAGACATTGACGAGCTGCCCTTCATCCCGATGCCCCTCAACACAGAATTCTCTGGCTCTCGAATATCGCTGAACGAGATCCAAACCAACGAGGAGAGAGGCAAAGAAAATGGGAACAAGTACGGAAAGATAGAAGAGGAGCCGATGGAGGTGAACGCTAAAGAGAGAGAGGAGAGAGAGGAGGAGGCGGAGCTCATACGAAAGTCCGGTCTGCAAAGGAAACCAATGCAGCGAGGGTCCAGCATGGACTCGGAAAAGCTGGACCCAGGGAGACGCAGGGGCGAGCTGAGACGAGGGGGGTCGGCCGATAGTGCTTTGCTGCTCAAAATCACCCCAGAGGAGGGCGCTGGAGAGAGCGAATCCCCACAGGAAGACGGAGGAAGAAGAGTTCTAAAAAAGGCTGTGTCCATGGAGTTACCAAGACGTAGTGCGAGCCCTAAAATGAGTCAAGAAGATTACGCTCTGAAGCTGGAGCTGATGAGGCAGAGGCTGTTGAGGGGAGGGTCAGTGGATAACAAGATGAGTGGATTAAGAGGGCCATTACTGGAGACGTTGGGAATGGGTGATGAGAAAAGGGCTTCAGAGAGATATCGGATGAACAGATTAGCACCGCCTCCGCTAACGAGAGCCGCATCAAGCGATTCCCCAAGAGACGAGATACCAAAAGCCAAAGTTTTACGCAAAAGTGCTTCGTTCAGTCAGGGTGATGCGGAGCCTATCGCGCTGCACAGACGGATGGGAGCTCCTCTAGAGATACCATTGGCGACTGTGGAGGAGAGACGGCTGAAGGAAGCGATATCCATGTCCTCGTTGACAGAGCAAGCGAAATTCGACTCAAGGCCCGTGACTCCGCGGGAGCCTTCACCAAAACCACCAACGCCCGAGTCTGTGCGGCAAGACAGTCCCACCAAAACAGAGAGCGAAGAGTCGTTCATGGAGAGGGAGGCCAAGCAGGATGAGGCGGCTAGTGAGAAAATGGCCACAGATAGTAACTTTGATGAGAGATCGAGCACGAGCGGATTCTCCGAGAAAGACATTTCTGAAGAACCGTTTGCGGAAACTGAAGCTGTAAAGGAAGAACCTGCTCCCCAAATAGAAGTCGAAGAGGCATGTGTGCAAGAAGAGAAGCCAATGCAAGAAGATACAAGTGAAACTGTTACGGAAGAGATTGTTGAGAAAGAAAGTCATGAATCTAAAGCTAAATCTACAGAAATAGTAATCACGACAAGCTCTGTTTTGGTGCGACCGACCGATGAGTATCCAAACGCCCCAGAAGCAGATGCAGCTTCATACGTAGCTCCATCTTCACCATCAAAAACGGTGCTTCCGGACGGCAGGACGTCAGCCTACGCCAGCATCATGCAGACTATAATGGTACCAGCAATGCAACCGGCAAGTGACGCAATGTTAGCACCCTCCACGTCTGTTCAAGTACCACCGAGTTTGCAGACAAATGTTTCAACTGAGCAACGCACAACGACACACATGTCAACCACCGAGCATCCTGCTGTTTTCGCGAGAGTAGCTTCTCCAGAAACGATCACGAAAGAGCCCAGTCCGCCAAGAGGTTCCACACAAGCTGCATCCCAACAAGATTCGGCCAGTCGGGGCGACTTTGAGGACGTAGCGTCGGAAGAACTTTTCGAAGCACGGTTCAAAAAGCGTGAGTCTTCCCTCACGAGGAGTTTCAAGTTTTTGACACGATCGAAAAACGAGGAGAAGCCGCAGATGCCAGACACAACAGAGGAGACAGCAGAGGACATCTATAGGCCCAGTCCCATGGGAGCCCCGCTGGAGCTTGGGTCCAGGAGGCTCGAAGAGAGATCCAAGTCTGTGCAAGATCTCAGAGAAGCGCAGAAAGATCAAGGCTTCATGAAAAGGCTGTCGCTGAGGTTGAAGAGAACTCCATCGATGGAGAGGAACGAACAGAAGGAGGAGGACAGCTCGAGGAGGAGGCTATCGTGGACTCTCGGGAAGAGAGGCTCCCAGGACAAGAAGGATGTGGAGACTGCAAAGGTCGACAAAGGTAGGCTATAATTACCACTTCACACAACGGTTTTGATATTTCGCAAAACGGCAGAAGAGAGAGCATGGACAGTATTTAGTAAATGAGTAAATTTCTCCATTGTGCACAGAAACATAACCCTGTTGACATATATACTTTCATGAGGGTCCTCCACAGTGTGTTTGTGTGTCTCATCACTTTTGTATTAGCACACAAGCTCACTTGTGTTCATCACACATCACTTCTCCTCTTCCACTTCATACTACTACGACACAAATTTAGCAGTGTGTCGTTTTTGTTTCTACCCGCCGTTGTTACTTTTGTAATAAATGCTACAAAGGTAAATCCAATTCGCTGGCTTGTGTGTTATAAAAACTGGACAGTGAATCCAAGGCATGAACGTTGAGCAAAGGCTACAAGTGCACAATAGTGCGTTGCGCTTTATAATCCAGGTCTCAGTCTTTGCTGTAAAAGCCAAGCGAGTTGAAATCAAGAGTTTTAAAGTTCCTTCTCTGCCTTGTTTAAACTTGTGTGCTCTAAACTCCAACTCTGCAAGACTACAGAGTGTAAACACACCACTCCTGCGTAATTCTCGCGAGATGCTATTCTTACTCAGGTGGTCCGAACGGTGTGCTGCCAACTAGTGGGCAGGAGTAAAAGTGCACCACCAAAGTAAGACACTGTAATGAATATTTCACCTAAAAATACATATTCAAAATTCGATTCGGACACATTTTGAATCTATACGAGTCCCATCAGACCAAATGCTATTTGGAAGAGGAACGTTTTGAGCCTAGTCTTAAAAGTGGAGGCTGTGTCTGAAGTAATGTGCACTGGAAGTTGATTTTGTAAAAGATGTAGTAAATACGATTCTAAAATTGACACCAATTTTGACACCAGACTTTGTGCATTGTTGTATTTCTGTGGCCCCATGAATGAACCTGATATCCACATACTTGAATACTTGAATACATTGCATGAATTCACACAGCGTTACTTTTAATCTCAATCCTGTGGCCCCTTGCATAAACCTGGAATACCACATGAATGTTAATCCGACAAAATTGAGTATAATACCGTGGTCATTAATGCAATGTATTCAAGTATTTGAGTATTTGTGGTATATCAAGTTCATGCATGTGACCACAGATTTGTATGTATTTTTTATGACAGTTCCAGATGTAGCGAACGGCGCGGCAGCAGTGGAGAAAGAGGAACTGAAGAAGCCGAACGAGTCTCCGGTTTTGGCGATGAGGAGGAAGATTGAGTCAACCGTAGCAGGGATTTCCACTCGTATCCGGAGTTACTCTGAAGAGAGGAAGGTCTCGGAGGACAAGGACCAGAAGAGGACCCCTATTCTATCCATGCTACGCAGGGCCACTTCAGAGAACCGCGTGGTGAAGGGAACACCCCAGAACCAGCTGGCTCAGCAGACAGCCAATGGAGCCTCATCAGAGTCCCTCGACTCCACTAAAGGTGAACCCTGGCACTTAAGGCCTGACGCTGCAGGTTGAAGTTAGGAGAGCTTCAAGAGGAAGATAGTGTCTCAAATTGAGAAATAGACCAACATACTTAGATAATTTGTTAATTAGATACTCTGTGTTTTTTGAAATTTAGGAATTCATCCATACAGTTAATATTCTTAGATCAATTGCTTTACCATTTATTTTAATCTGAACCTTTTCAATATTTTTCTGGCTAATATTTGAAAGATTTTATTTTTTACAAATTTATTTGCTAATAACCAGTGTAATCAAAAACTAAACCTAAATATTTGCAACTAACAAAATAAAACCTGGCACAATCCATTTTGTAGATTTGTGGTTGTTGAAAATATAGGCAATTTTGGCAATTTTTCCACATAAAATGCCTTGGTTTTATATGAAATCATAAAATGACAGAAAACTTGCAATACATTTTCGGTAATCTACAGCACAAGTTTCAAATTCATATCTAATATTGTTTTTCTCTGGTCACCTGTTCAGGAGTGGAGGAGCGCAGGTCTCGCTGGGATCGCTGGGGTCTGACCAGAGGACGACGAGATAAAACCGTGTCTCAGCCGGACATTCCCTCCGCTATCAGCCGCGAGATCTCAGCGTTGAGGACGCGACAGTACAGCAAACTGGCCTCTGGTAAATGTGCACACGGCAGAACGTTTGAAAAACACCAGAATACGGAAATTTCAAGGTGTTAAAGTTCAATCTACTCTGGTCAGAGCCGATATTATTTGAAATGAATCCTGTATTCTGTTTGTTCCAGACTTTCCTCCAGTTTTCCACATCAAACTCCGAGACCATGTCCTGCTGGAGGGAGATCCAGTGACACTGAGCTGCCTCCCCGCCGGCAGCCCACACCCAAACATTGCCTGGATGAAAGGTACGGCATTTTATTCAAGATTAAACATCAATCCTACACCAGATGGCATTTTATGGAAACATTCAACCAGTGGCGTAGCGTAGTTGCGCAAGGCCCCGGAGCAGGTCTGGTGCCTTGGTGGTTAGAAAGCTCCTCGGTGGCAAGGCTCCAGGGGTGGATGAGATCCGTCCTGAGTATCTTAAGTCTCTGGATGTGGTAGGACTGTCTTGGCTGACACGTCTCTGCAACATCGCGTGACGGTCAGGCACAGTGCCTCTGGATTGGCAGACCAGGGTGGTGGTCCGTCTATTCTTGTTAAAGGGCGTGTATCGCCCATGACACAAGGAAACACCATGTCTTTTTGTAGCGCCCTGTAAACAGCATAGCCTGAAGCCTCATAGTCTTCCTACCAATCAAAAGGTCTGTCCTTTCCCCATCTTTTCAACTATACGTGAGTTGATTTGAGCCACAACATCACAGTACAATGGCCACAAACTTTAATCGAGCCTTAAAACAAATAAACTTAATTACTTTACCTACGATTTACGTCTTGTTATGGTCCAAAACAGCACACAGCCTTATGTGTTCGGTCTCATTCTGTCCATATCCGCCTGTTGGATAACTCTGAATGTGTGGACTGTAAGGATGTAAGGACTGGGTCATATTTGCAGTTATCATCCTACAATGTCGGTCAGAACACCACTAGAGCCAGGATGAATATTCAGGTGGAACTTATGGGGC
>OMNZ01085645.1:5512-21514 GCA_900303255.1 Lesueurigobius sanzi
TTTAGGTTACTATAATGTCAGTTGTAGGCAAAGATTCTTCAGTCTTCATCTGTACTCTGTAGTTGAAGTGCCAGACGTTTCGATCTGGCTACAAAGATCTTCCTCAGCGAATCAAGATTTAAACGAGTTTATGGGTCTCTTAACCTCTTATACCCCACAGGACCCAAATTGGACACACAAGGCGCAGTGGGCCCAAAATAGTAAAAGCACCATCAAAAACCAAAAATTTGACGATTCAATTGTGATTTGAAAACATAAAAACTTAAAGAAACGTAAAGTCGGCCATATTGATCATGATTTTTTTCTTTTTTTCATAATTTTTCTCAATTTTTTTCTCGTCTTTCCTTTGGGTTTCTTTTGCAATTTTTCTCATCATTTTTTTTTGCATAATTTTTGTCATCTTTTTTCATTTTTTTTGGGGATAATTTTCCTCACATTTTTATTGTTTGTTTTTTTTCGATTTTCACACTTTTTGTAATTTTTTTTTCACAATTTTTCATTATTCTTTTGTATCCCAAATTTGGCACGCTGGGGTTTAAGGGGTTAAGAGCAAACCAGCAGGAGGAGTTAACCTCTGAGGGTGTTTTCAGACCAGGAAAGTCCTTTGGTCCGCTTGTTTGGTCCGGACCGAAAGCGGACCGAGACCACCTAAAAAAGTGGGTCTCGGCCCAGTTTCTGATCCGCAGCAGGATTCGTATGTGTGTATTCACACCTGCATCAAAGGTTCGGACCAGCGGTCGAAGCGAACTCTGGTCCGTTTAAAGCGGACCAAACAGTGCAGGTCTGAATACACCTTTAGTCCCTCCTCTCTTGGTACTAAAGGTTGGAAAAGATCTTAGCCTATTCATCCAATCCAATCCAACTGTATTTGTATAGCACATTTAAACAACTGAAACAGTTTCCAAAGTGCTGCACAGGCAAAAGATAAAAAGCAAAAGACACAAGATAATAATTAATAAAATAACAATAATAAATAAATAAATAAAAATCAGTACGATAAAAAAATAATAAAATCAGTTTAAAAAGCAGAGTAAAACAATAAAAAAAATAAAAAAAGAGTTCATACTTAATAGGGCTCGTTAACTTAAGTTCTAAGGCTGTTGACACTTCCGTATGGCCATGCTCATTAGTCCAGGTAGTAGTCCAGGCTCATTAGCATTTATTGTCAGTTGTTTAACATGCAAAGTACATACACCAGGTGCACAAATATAGTTAAGGGAAGACTGAAGGCAAAGCTATTTTTTTTTTCCAACTTTCACCTGGAAACAAATAAATTGTCAGATTTTCACAACAAGGTGTTTAATTATTGCACTTGAAGGGCCATTTTCTCAAAATGCATTTTCTCACTATGTTGGAGCCAAATGTCCATTTTAGCATTTTAGTCTTTTATTTTTCAATATCTAATTCCTGGCATGATTTATTGGGTTTTGAGCCTCATAAAATAATAATTAATTTGTACAGATTCTCTTATTAATTAATTTCTTCAAAAACGAAACCAAATACCCACCTTTTCCGCTGAAGAAATCTTAGTAAAGGTGGCCACACACTAGCACAGACCACACACACTTAAGGACAGACATGAGGACACACACACACACACATGAGGAGGCCCACCACACATCATGCCACGCCTCCTCAGGCTCAGAAAGACTAAAAATCTGGCTAAAAAAAATAAATCTTTTGTCAGTTTTTCATAGAATATGAATGATAAAACAACCATGTTTTTTTCCCACTCATGGTGTTAGCAGTTGTGTTTAGTTGAGTTTACTCTTTTTAAAACATAATGAAAGAAACTACTCAAATGTCCCTGACCTAACGTTTACATGGCCTTCAACAACTGCCAGGGAAATTGTTCAGGAGCAAAGAAAAACTCACTTCAGCTGAAATACAGGACTCTCTGACAAAATTGGACTCTGAAAAAAGTATGTTTGTTTCAAGATGCACAATATGTAAACTTTTGATCGGGGACATTTGGCTAGTTTCTATCTGAAAAGCGTAAACAAACAGTTTTTTTTATTTTTTTATATTACAATAAATAGCTTCATGCACCCACTAACCATGAGTGAATTAAAGGTTTTTGTGTTATCATTCATATTCTATGAAAAATGGCCAAAAGATTATAAGGTACGGGTTTGGGCCACATACTGTATATAGTAAGTTACTAAGATTTCTTCAGAGGAAAAGGTGGATATTTCGTAAGTTTTTGATGAAATTAGTTCATTATTTTATGAGGCTCAAAACCAAATAAATCTGGCCAGGAGTTAGATATTGAATACATTACATTACATTACATACCCTGTATAAACAAAATAAAATCTTAAATGTAAACCTGGCTTTGTCTATTAATTATATTTCGTTGTCAAAAAAAGAGAGGAAATGTTGGTCATTTTTATATGCCTTATTTTGTTATGAAAACTTTTATTGAAAGAAAACTTGCAATACAAGTTTCCCCCCTCTCATTTTCATACAGCAAAAGTCTAAATTCGATACCTCCAAAGATTCACCTGCAGTGTCTTACCTTAAGAAATGTACGCAATATGGGGGCAGCAGATGGAGGGAAGGGGAGAGTTCAGCTTCCTGACAGCATGGGGCATGAAGCTGCCCAGTTATAGGCCTGACTCCACAGTGTTTACCCTGCAGAAGGTCTGACGAGGCGGTGGGTAGGTGCATGCTATCTTCCTATTTTAATACTTTTTCTTTTTAATTGAATTATGTATGTTTTTGTAACTAAAAATCCACAATGAAAAAAGAGCACTAGCAAAGTTGTTACTGTTGTGGTCCAGACTCATTCCTAACTTTCCCAATGCATTTCCAACAATCCAAATTATTCAAGGCATGTCTTCTGAAAGCACACTGTCAAATGCTTCTTTTTCACAATCGTCTGCTTTTACTTTGTTTTGAGGTGGACACACGCATATAAAAATGCTGAAAAAAATGAACACAGGGACTTTTTACAATACGAAATACAAATCTAAACAAAGTCACAGATTGCCTATGATCATAGCAACACATAACCGAATTCTTTTGATGAAAAAAAAACCCTCAAAACGAGCAAGCCTTTTATGTAACCACCATCACTGTCTGCTGCAGGGCACATTTTGGTTCATTTCATCGTAGAACATCTTTCAATCCTGCCTCATTTCATTGTAAATTAGTTCATTTCGCTCATCAAATCCTTCAAGGCTGTCGTAAATCATGTAGGAGGAAAAAAACACACACACACACACACACGCACACAAAAATGTCCTGTCTCTACATTTTGTTTGAAGATTTTAATGATCACTGGTGCACGGCTGTGACCTTAACTCCTGCTATTCTTCACTGTGCAAACAGAGCTGTCTTTTGATGTTGTTTGGCTAAAATGCGCCACTGAATCCTTGGTAAATAATTTGATAATGCGTTGTACTGTATTAGCACAATAAATCCCTGTGAGAACGCTGCAATAGTCAGTAGACGTGCCCCGGCTGGCGGATCTCTTCATGACATTGATAGATAAGAAATCTCCTCTCGCGATCTTGTTTAGACGGTAAACTCTTGTTCGGTTTCAAAGTAAGCCGTTCGTAAATGTGGCCGAGCAACTTGAAAGGTCACCTGCTTCCTGGGTCGGTTATTTGATAGCGGGATTAAGATAGTTTTGAGAGTAAACAAGCCAAATGAGCTTACTTTGCAGACGGGTTTTTACAAGCAAAGTTTTATGTTTGGTAACAACATGCAGAGGGAAAAAAAAAAAAAAAGAAGTTTTCCGTTCCGAGTCGCCTGAAATGTCTCAAATGGAGCACTTAAAAATGCTCTATTGGCAAACATTGGGCTTCCTCCTCATGTAAACCGTCGGCAATTGCAGCCATTCGTCATGTCAGCAGGGGGAGGGAAGCGAGTGCGACATGGCCTTCGCACTGAGCCAAAACAAGCTGTGGACGGGGTCAGGAAAAGTTTTAAAATACTCTTTTTACTTTATTGTACAGTGGAGTTTATGGCGCAAAGGAGAGTGCATTTACCCTGGAATAATAGGCACATTGTACTAATTATATCATTTTCTCAATGATAAAACATGGCAGCTATAAGATGGCTACTGTTGCCCTGGGGATAATAGATGGAAATATGGATATAGTTAGATTTTTTTTTTAAATGTGCCTATTTAGGAGGATTCCCATATACAGTGCACAGCGTAAATGAATACACCCCCTTTAAAAAGAAACATTTTAAACATTACCTCAATGAAAACAAAATCAATCTCTAAAATGTTGACAAGACTAAGTTCATATAACATCCGGCTATCTTAGCACGGATAATTATATAACTTTGAGCACAATTCAGTTTTACTCAAATTAGGGTCGTGGAGAAATGAGTACACCCCACTAGAATTATGTGGAGCAAAGCTAAATTTTAAACTACAAATTATTTCACAAGAATTCAACCAAAGGTGAGACTAATGCTGCGTTCCAGTTGTCCTTCAACTGGAATGCGCGCCAATCTTGTAATTCCGACTGGGAAACTCAGGTTGGATCTCTCAAGCCCAACTTAGAGAAAACAACATGGCGGCGCCCTGTGTTAGACATAAATAAAAACAGCCAACTGCTATATTTTTGTATTTCTAACCCTTTAGTTGCCCTCTGTTGCTCGCCCGCTGTCTGTGACGCAGCTGCAGGTGAGCCTCAGAAGTTATTAAATAAACTGTTTGATCTGCGATGCTAATGTTGCTAACGCTCTATGCGCCCACCAGGAGCTAATTAAAACAAGAGGTAACTGCGCTCTGTAAATGACTTGAAACATGATTTATGAAAACATAAATACAACCACACTGTTCAGGTTTATAAATTAAGTTAGTTAGGGGCATAAACAGCTGACTTTTACCAACTTTGTATCTTAAATGATGTATTTGTGTCACTGTCTCATTAAAATTTCCGACCTGACAACTGGAATACAGTATCTCGTGGGAAATGTAATTCCCAGCTCGGAGTTTTGACCTCCGAGATCAACTGGAACGCAGCATAATTATACACCACAGGTGTCCAGCAAACAGGTGAATAAAAACTCCTTCCCATTTGATGCGGTCAGCATTTGCACCACATGGAAGAGAATTTACACAACACCTGAGAAAGAATTATTTCTTTACACCACAAACATGAAGGCTATAATAAGATCAGTAAAGCTTTACTTATCAGCCAGAAATCTGTCGCAAAAGTGGTACAAAAATGTAAGAAAGATGGAACTGCCCTATCTCACAGAGACGTCCAGGTCATCCACGGAAGTTACCACCTCGACAGGAGGATCTTCTGATGAGAAGGGTTGAAGAAAATCAACATGTAAGGTCACTGCAGTTATCTAAAGTATCTAAAGAAGTATAAAGCCTAACTGGGCTGATCATTTCCCCTGACAACAGACAGCATACAGTGCATAGTAATGACATGCCGTCCATGAAAGAAGCCTCCCCTTAAGCCCAGGCACAAAAAAGCTGCCGAGAGTTTGCCAGAGCCAATGCTGACAAAGATGAAGATACTGGAACTCTATACTAAATTAAATGAGGATTAATTATGTCTGAACTGGATGTAAACCAGGTCTAAGCCTGACTAAAATGCATTACAAAAGCATGAGTAAAATTATTTCTAATTAAAATGAATAAGGCTAAGCACCTGCGGAAGCCTACGCACTGATTATGCAAAGGTTACTTTATTAAGAGATTTTATTACAATATAGTTCCTTGATCAATAACTTATCTGAAATTGAGTTTCGACACATCAGACATTACCACATGAAGAAGAAGAGCTGGTTATTTATGTAGTGCCTTTCACATGCCGTCACAAAGTGCTTTTACATGGGACAAGATGGGCAGACGGACAGGCACGTGGCTGCACACATCACTGCCAACGGACCTTCTGACCACCACCATTCACTTACGCACTCTCATTCATCCTTGCCTAATGTACGTGTTTTTGGTGGTTGGGGAAAACCAGAGCACCTGGAGGAATCCTACGCAGAAAGGCCCCATCCGGCACGAGGATCGAACCCAGGACATTCTCGCTGTGAAGCACAAGCTTTAACCCATCTTTCCAGGTCATGGTTATTTTTTTATTTAGATTTTTTTGAATTGTTTTTTTTTATAGTGCAGTCCCCAAGTGAGGCAATGAGCGTCTAACACATAAAAAGCATAAATATATAAATCAAAACAACAACAAAGAAATAAATAAATAACTAAGTAATTTAAAGTAAAACAAAAATAAATAATGGTAAAAATAAAACCGACAAACAAAAAATAAATAAATAAAGCATACCTCAAGATGGAGTTGTGTCTGCAGTATACACACTATTTGGGTGCATGTTCAATGACACATACAGTATATACAGTATAAACCACGCATATACACATTGTACACGCATAGTTCTCAATGGTATAATGTTTAATCAGACTCCGGCAATTACTAAAGTTGTAAATTAGATTTGTTTTGACTGTGCGCGGCTGGGTGCATGCCGCATATCACTCCACCCCGGCTGTTGCCATAGTAACTGGAAATAAACAGTGGGGGAACTAGTTTGTCCTAGACTGGACTTAATTGACCGCCCAAAGACAGTAAACAGTCAAAAAATACAACTGTTTCAGTTTGTGGAACCATGATAGAAGCAGATTAAACAACTCGGATCAGTGCATTACACAGCTTTAACTACACCGTTCTAGACTCCGCATCGTGTGTTAAAACTGTGTCATACACTGCTCCTCGTTGTTTAATCCTTACATGTTACACTTTTTGGGTTGACAAACGATCACGCCGCCACGGACATGAAAGATCGTGAAGATTCTGCACAGAGCGGCTCCGCACATCCTGCGACTGAAAGCTACTTTTGTTGTTGTTGTTGTCCCTCGGAAAACTTTCGACATGTTATTCTTCATTCCAAAAAGAACTATTCTGCGCAGTCTTCATTTTCAAACACCATCTCGTATGGTTGATTTTCACTCGCTTGCGGTCGAACTGAAGTGGAAAGAGTTTCTAGGGACACGTAGATGACAGATGAAACCATAACATGAAGAGTAATAGAAAATAAAAAGATGTTCTAGTCTGGAGCCTTCTCGGTTTTCACAGAAACAAAGAAAATGCTATGAATCCTACTTTTTGAAGGCTTTTAATAGATTCCTGGTGATATAGGTTTTTCATTTATTTGGAGAGTCCTTGAACTAGTTACCCATTCACCTTGTGGAGCTTGTGGTGCACAGCGTGAGGTACATGCAAATCAAGCACTCAGGGCACTATTGCCCCTAAGCATCTTGTTCGGACACTAATCTGGGAGATCACTGACGTAGCTAAACAAATGGGTTGCCAGGGAGTGACGGGAAAGACAGAAATCTACCTTTGAGCTTGCAGTGTGTGTCTAAGGATTATGTGGAGGTAAATATTTAGATATATCAAAAGATTGTAAATCCGTAAGCCAATATTTTGTTATTAGGAGGTTCAGAACGGATCCTGGTGAGTTATTGTGAAGGGGAATTAAAGCCACAATGAGGAACCGTCCAAGTTATATGAGGCTATAAGATGTGGTGTGGAAATAAGTAAAGATTTTCTTGAAAAAAGTGCATTTGCATGATTTGAGTAACTCATTTAAAAAAAAATCTGCCCAGTCCTGTCAGCTTCTAAACTTAAAGGCTCTATACCTGTTTTTTCCTATTAGTGGAATGAAATTTGTTTTGCCCTCCTTTAGTAAATTGTAAACTCGGACATTTGCGGAAATAATACTGTGGTTCTTCTGGTTTACTCTTAAGAGTCCCACACAAGCGTGCTCAAGTCTTTATTAAGCTGATGACGATCTTTGGACTGAGATCGAAACGTCCTACACCTCCACCAGAGTACAGATGAAGACTGGTGAATTTTTGCCTAGGATGGACAACTCCTGTACGACTGAGAACCTACACAAATCCATTTTGGTGAGTTAGCAGGCTTTTTCTCTTGACATTTCTGTGACAGTGATCCTAAAAAACGACTCTGCAAGTTGTGAAACGGGCTTATAAACTCATCTCTATGACGAAATGGGATTTTAGAAATGTGTTAGGAAAGTTAGGAATGTATTTGGACCATAACTATCAATTTCATTTACCCGCTTTCTCTTTCATTATTTGTAATAATAAAAAGAAAACAGGTGTAGTGCCTTGAAATTAAAAACGAAACACCTTAATGTAAGTGTAAACAAAACTTACCCCATTGGCAGATTTCTTGGAATTATTGACTCAAATGAAATGCAAATATACCAAAAAAGAGTACTTTATGTAATATAAGACACCCGTTCAGTTGTGTCTCTTGTGTTGTCAGTGTGGGCTAGCCTTTGTTTGTGACATCGTTATTTAAGTTTACATACCCCTTTCAAACTTTTGGCCATTTTCCATAGAAAATGAATGATAACACAACAATATTTTTTCCCACTCATGGTTAGTGGTTGTGCGAGGCCATTTATTGCCAAAGAACTGAGTTTACTCTTTTGAAATCATAATGAAACAGAAACTACTCAAATGTCCCTGATCTAACGTTTACATGACCTTCAACAACTGCCGGGAAAGTTGTTCAGGAGCAAAGAAAATCTCACTTCAGCTGAAATACAGGACTCAAATTGATGTTTGTTTCAAGACGCACAATTTGTAAACTTTTGGGGACATTTGGCTAGTGGCTGTAAAAAGCGTAAACAAACAAATAGCTTCACGCAACCACTAACCATGAGTCAAATAAAGGTTTTTGTGTTATCATTCATATTCTATGAAATGCATAAGTTTCAGGGTATGTAAACTTTTGGCCACAACTGTATATGTCTTCCGTGTCCTCATGTGCCCTGTTTCTGGTTTCTGTCACTCGACCTTGTTCGTCTTTCTATTCCTATACTCTACGCGATATTTTTGCATATCATTTCCATGTCAAAGCCTTTAGTGAAGATGGTTTCAAAGACTATACCATGAGCACAGTTTTATACATTAGTTACTTTATAGATGGCATTTAAACCTTTCCCGAAACCACCTACTCACTTTCCCACAGGGGTCGAGCACTGATTTACATTTAGAGCCCTGAACAGTGAAAGTAAACGGCTTTTTAGTGGGAGGCTGCACTCGAAATATAACAACAATTTATTTTGTCGTTTACAAAGTGTGTTCAACTCAACAACAATGTGACTAGATAATAGTCTACAAAACCCTCTCTATGTTTGTATTATTCTGGACACCTTTGCACTTCTTTGTGATTTAATTGAAAAATGGTCATTCAAGCTCAAATGAAAGCATAAAAACCAACCTTGTGGTAGGCACAGGAAATGAATAAGACCAAAATATAATGAGCAATACATGCCAATTTCGGCTCTGAAATCATAGGTGCAGGTGTATGAACAAGAAAACAAAAAAATTAATGAGGATGCTACTCCAAAAAAAACCTTCACATGGGTTGAATTCTCTCCCAATTGAGAGGTCTAAGATTTGCTGGGAACTGAAATATGGTCCAAGACCTTCATGTCGGCTAAGGAGGAGGATTAGAGGATTACTAAAACGTACAAAACAGCAAAGTGATTCAATGAGCAATGGTTCACATATCAGTACAAGAAGTTATAACCACATAAACTGTACCTACATTTGCATCTATGTTCTCTGGAGAGCCAATACCACATGGGAGAGAAACAGTTGAAGGAAATCTCCAAAAATGTCAGTAAAGGACTTTTTTATTCTGCATGTCTGGACACTACCTGCACAAGCTTTATGGTATGGTTTCAGCAGGCCATTCTCTTCTTAGATGAACTTGTCGACCAGGTCCTTGAGAGCAGCTGCATTTCTACCACATTTTTAGAGCAGCCTGAACCACTCATCTGTATCTGTTTTTCTCCAAACGGAAATTGATCATCATCTGTTCGTAATTGGATTCACCATCCTTCCATATTATTCTAATGGCTTGACGTGCTTTCTACAGGATTCACGCACATCTTTTTCATATAAAATATATATAGGTATTTTATTCATGCTACGTTTGGCTACAAAATCTAAATAATGGATTGAGCCAGGTAAAAATGTGTCAAAATGTTTTATTTTGTTGATATAGCTCTTACATAGATTTGTTGGGGATGTTGGATCTGTTGTTTCGTTTTTGAATGAAGTGGTCATTAGTGAATACATCTGGAAAATAAATCTGCCTAAATGTTGAGAAATCTCTCTGAACAGACCTTCAAAATATTGTTAAGTACAAGACTGTAGAGTTTGGAGTCTGTAGGAGCGACTAAAGTGGAGATGGCATTACCACAATGTGAGAAAAATGCGTTTTGAGAAAATGGTCATAGAAGTTGCAATTTCCCATATACTGTAGTTCTAGGAGATAAGTTGAATTAGTGTATATGTTAAGAGAGCAAACTGGCCCAAAATATGAAAATTTAATAAATAAACAAAAGGTTTTGCATGCAGTGTCTCCCCTGACAGAGAAGACATTGCATCTTGTCTTAACGGTTTTGTTTCATATGAACAAGCCCATGCAATGTCAGAGATATTGGCCATAAACGAAGACCTCATTTCAAACTATAGGCTCTTTAGAATGTTGTGATGTCACATGAACTATGGACTTTTTATTTTCATCTTCTTTACTTCATTTCGCAAAATTGACTTCGCCTTTCGCTGCGGCCCCCTGAGCCCGCCTTCCACCTGGCCAAAGACCAAGGCACGCGCTTCTCCAATATTACGAAAGCACCTCGCAAATGTTAGTCTGCAGCTGTTCTGAAAGAATTGTAGCATCAACACATTCTCACAGGTGCGCATTGACTGGCAGGCACGAAAGTGGAGGGAATGGGGAAGAGAGAGAGAGAGAGACGGTGTCCAGACTCCTGAAGGCGCTGCGCACACTGCAACACATGGCAACGGCATCAAACAGAGCAACTCGCATCTTCGGCCCAGTCCAAGCACACCTGAGCTCACAAATAACATGCCAACAGGAAGAAAAGGCAGACAAAAGGGGGGGGGGGCGAAAGAAGAATAGAGATTAACCTTTGACTAAAAAAGGCGCATGATTTGGGATTTAATTTCAGAATGTGCCGCGGTGACGTTTGGGCAGATGCTTTGTGATGGTGATGGAATACCTCGTCATACAAATTGTCAAAAGGAATATTTTTTTTGCTTCCTCTCCGAGTTTTCTTCCAAAGCATGTAATTTTGAACTAGCTGCAGGCAGTGCACCGATGGGAATTGTGTGCAGAGGCTTTGGTCGATGCTGTGTGCATTCATTTGATACATTGTTAGAATACTAAAGCATTGCCAGATAGCACAGGTTCAAAGGAAATATATCTCCAACCAAAAAATAAGAAGCAAAAACAGTGCAGGGTTGTAGTCCATATCATGCACAACTGTGGCTTTTCATCATCTTGTCTGTCTCGCTTGGGGCGCCCTCTGCTGTGCACAGTGGAAATGTGAATTTCAGCGCGGAACTGCACAGATGGGATCCAGTGAGGGCGTAGTGGCACGGTGGCTGAGTGGTTTAGTGCTCTTGCCTCATAGCGAGAAGGTCGAGGGTTCAATTTCCAGACCGTGCGGGGGTTTCTGTATGTCGTTTGCATGTTCTCCTCGTGTTAGGATAGGTTTCCTGCATCACCGCAAAACATGCACAATGAATCTGAATAGGCAAGGCAAGGCAAGGGAAATTTATTTGAGCACAGATAGAGCACAATTCATACACAAGGCAATTCAAAGTGCTTCACAATTTCATAAAATTACAAGAAAGCAGATAAAATCAATCAATAAAACAAATATAATCATTAACTAATTACATTAAAAGTGACATTAAAAGTGAAGAGTGGAGATAAAATACTTTCAGTTGACATATGCACCCTGGTTCGACATCTGGAGATGGGTCCCCTCCTTATGGGTTGCCCCGGTGGCATCGTAGGATGGATCAAATGCAAGGACAAATTCCCTTGTTGTATTCACCTTATTCAGCCCCGCCCACTTTTGTTTGCTAAGCATTTCCTCTTTGTCTTAGCACTTCCTGTGAGATGGACTTTCCATTGTTGTCAATGTAAGAGCGCTTAGAACATGTGAATAAACAAAAACTTGTGGAAATAAGAATCCTCAGGTTTAGTTTCAGTGGAAGGATGTCA
This sequence comes from Lesueurigobius sanzi, assembly GCA_900303255.1. Taxonomy (NCBI): domain Eukaryota; kingdom Metazoa; phylum Chordata; class Actinopteri; order Gobiiformes; family Gobiidae; genus Lesueurigobius; species Lesueurigobius sanzi. The sequence continues at coordinate 17,593 of OMNZ01085645.1, forward strand.
TGGAAAAAGTGACCTAAAGTTATTTTGTAGCAATCATTTACTTTTTGTTGTCACTCTAATTGGCTAATTGTCTGTGAGGAATTCTAAAGGACCAAAGTTGATCCATATACAGTATAAATGACCCGATCAAAAAAACAATATATATATATTTTTGCACAGGAACATTCAAATAACATTGTGATGTGATTTGAATTTTAGATTTTTGATTTGTGATTCAGACTGATGCTTTACGGCAGTCGCAAAGTTGTTACCAGGAGCGGCCACTGCTAGCCAGGCGCTACTGCTTAGCTTTCTTTCAAGCAGGACTCTGTTAATAAACCACTTGAAATGACTTCCATGAATCTGTGAATTCATGACGTGGACAAGTTTGAAGCAACAAAATGGCAAAGTTTCAGTCTCCTAAATCGTTTGACAGCATTTTTCCGGCTAACGGATAGCAACTATGCTAAAGGAAGAAAACCAAGAGGATATTCGAGTAAACCCTCAGGCTGATGTTCAGGACTATTTGTGAAGAAGTTTTGAAAAAGTTTGATGACTGTTTTGTACCAAAGCAGAATACTATGAACGTGCCTGTGCCTTCACGTCTTTACACAATCGCCACTCGACTCTCAGGTCCCCAGGATCGATTTTAAGGTTCTTTTAATGGTTTTTAAGTGTCTTAATGGTCTTGGCCCTTCTTATCTTTCAGATTTGCTTTTACCCTATGAACCTTCGCGGCCCCTGCGCTCCTCCGGCAGCCGGCTCTTAGTCATTGACGCCTTGCTGCTGAGTGGGCACACTCAGCAGCAAGGCGTCATGAGAGCTCCATGCTACAGGCAAAAACATCCCGTGTCGGGACTTTGGATGCAATGTTCACTTAATGTTGGAGGAAGATGAGTTACTGAGTGGTAGTGGTAGTACTGAGAGTCCTGCAGTATCTCTGATGCACCTTTACCTAGTTGAGCCACTTGCAACTTCAAGCTGGCAGCTGCTTGTTTATTGGAAGGGAATAAAAGCTGTTTCCCTGCTTCGACCTGTGCAGCTGGTATGGGCCAAAGCAGTATGCTCCGTTATCTAAGTGTAGATAGTTTTACTTCAATGATAGCCCAATTTAGACCTACATTACATTATTAATGTGGGCACAAAATCAATATTTGATCAACGTTTTTAATGATCTGTGATCGTGATTGGCCTGATCGGTGCTCCTTTAATGTTGCACCAATAACAGAAATCAAATCAATGTCAGCTCAAGTCAGACCTACAGTTTGACCATAAACACAAGATGGCAGCGTCCATTGCAAGTTCCTGAATAAGGTGAATGATGATGAGAATAAAGAAAGACATTTCTGTGAAATGCCCCAATAACTTATTTTGTGGAGTGAATATGTTCCTTTTAAGGGAGTGTAAAAGAGCTCTCAGTCTCAGGGTTCTTCATACTGTATGTCATATTTAAAAAAAAACAGTGCACCAATGGGAATATTCTTTTGGCGCATCAAAGTTCTTACAGCATATCCTAAATCCCTTAAAATCCAATGGGTAAATGTTTGGATTTTGCAAGAGTGAAAGCCTAAAAAATACAAAAATAAAGCCAGGCATATGTTTTTGATTGAACACATAACTTTACTAATTCATACGAGCAACATTTCCCCGTCAAAGTATCCTTCCAAGTCATTTCAATCTAGCTGTAAGCAGTGCACCACTTGGATTGGACGGCGCTACTTGGACAGAATAGTGAAGAGAGTGAGAGTGGGAGAGACAGAAAGAGAGAAAAAGAGAGAGGGAGAGAGAGAGAGAGGAGCCAGATGTCTCCACAGCGCTCCCTCAGTACAATTACCTCCGGACATCTGGGACCTATAAACACACTGCTCTCTTCGCTTCCCTTTGTCCCCGCTCCTAACTTTATCACTGTCCTTTCCTCCAAACATCATTTCTTCCTTGGACTTTTTTCTATTGTTCCCCGGCCATGCATTCATCCACAAGCCCAGTACAAATTAGGGTGCATATGGTGCTTTGTATAATGTAAACAAGAGCAGAATGCCAAGATGAATCAGATTTACAAAGGCGGCATTTGCAAAAGGACATCAACTAAAAATCAGATTTGGAAACTTTACAACATAGGGACTAACTTTTTTAAATGAAGGAGGCTGCGACATATTTCAACGTTGAATGAAGAGTGGAATCCATGCAGCCAAGGAGTAAGAAGAGTCTTCAAGGACACAAGATTTTTAAAGAGACAGACTTTATTGATCCACAAGGGAAATTGCCTTAAAATAATAATAATGCATTTTATTTCTTAGGTGCCTTTCTAGACACTCAAGGTCGCCTCACATTAAGTAAATTACATGAAAAACAGTTCAAATATAAAGTTAAACACAGCATAAATAACAGAGGACGGTGCAGTTATTGTTACAGTGAGTAGGCTTGTCTAAACAGATGAGTTTTGAGGATGGATTTGAAGTGTCCCCGGGGCCTCCTCCCAGTGGGACGTGCCTGGAACACCTCTCGAGGGAGGCGACCAGCGGCTCTGTTCCGAGCTCCTCCCGGGTGACTGAGCTCCTCACCCTCATCTCTAAGGTTAGCGCCCAGCCACCCTGCGGAGGAAACTCATCTCGGCCGCTTGTGTCCGCGATCTTGTCCTTTCGGTCATGACCCAAATCTCATGACCGATAGGTGAGAGTAGGAACGTAGATCGACCGGTAAATCGAGAGCTTTGCATCACTGCAGACGCTGCACCGATCCGTCTGTCAATCTCCCGCTCCATCCGTCCCTCGCTCCTGAACATGACCCTGAGATACTTGAACTCCTCCTCTTGAGGCAAGGACACTCCACCGACCCGGAGAGGGCAGGTCACCTTTTACCGGTCGAGAACCATGGCCTCGGATTTGGAGGTGCTGATTTTCATTCCAGTCGCTTCACACTTAAAGTGGAAGAAAATGGATGGATGGATGGATTTGAAGTGTGGGAGTGAGTCGGTGTTACGGAGGTCAGGGGGGAGAGTGTTCCAGAGCGGCTGAAGGCTCTACTCCCCAGGGTGATGAGGTGGGCTGGAGGGAGAGTGACCTGGAGAGAGGAGGAGGAGGAGTGGAGTGAGCGGGCAGGTGTGGAGATGTGGAGGAGGTGTATGTGATGATGCGGTGGAGTGGGTGTGTTTTGGACCGGTAGGAGTTTATGGAGAGTTTTTTGAGGGCGACCAAACAGGAGGGAGTTACAGTAGTTGAGCCGGGAGGTGACCAGGCTGTGTACAAGTATGGCAGTGGTGTGAGGGGAGAGAGAAGGGCGAAGGGGAAGAAGTTCAGTTTTATTGTTGTCAGAGTAGCCCAATAAAACTACTCTTACAAAAACAATTAACAGCAATGCCTAAGTATATAAAAAGAGTAGAATAATTAGAAGCAGAAAGTTGTGTTAATGATCCCAAATATTGGGAATGTGCAAACATTTACAAGTGAAGAGTTCATCTGCAAAAACAGATATCTCTGTTTTGAATTTGTTGCTAAATAGTTTCAGATTTGTATCACTGTGCTCTAAAAGAGACACCGGGAAAAGTAAAGTCATCAATAACAAGTGACTTTATATTTCTGATTCACGAAAAGTACAAGCTTACATTTATTTTTGTCAATGACACTTTTTGCACTCAAGTATACAAATATGAAATAGGATGCTATAAATGTACACTATATATATATATATATATATATATATATACAGTGGGTTGCATACATATCTGCACCCCTTCAACTTTTTGGCCCCACTTTTCAGTTTTTTATTCATAAAAAAAGTTCCAAATCATGTATAAATTTCATTTCACTTCATGATTGTGTGTCCCATAATGTGTGTGTCTTTCACATAAAATTTCAATTGAAAACATGTATGTTTATGTACCTAGTATGGCAAAATGTCAAAAAGTTGAAGGGGGTGCAGATATTTATGCAACCCACTGTATATA
>OMNZ01085660.1:4553-16888 GCA_900303255.1 Lesueurigobius sanzi
GGTGGTGGCTCGAGGAGGGGTAAAGCTTGTTCCATTGGCTCTTATATCAAGACGGTCCAAATCCACCCAAGCTCTTTTCCCCACACTTTTCTTATTTAACACTGCAAAAACCAAGATATAAAAACATAAAATGTTCTTGAAGTAAGTACATTTGCGCACTACTGTTTGAGCAGTAGAATGGTAGTATTTTTGAAAATGACTACTTTTTGGAGCGAAGATGGTATTTTTTCAACTGCATAATATCCGTACACATAGAAAATATTGCAACTGTGCCCCGTTAGGTCATATATGATGCACAACACTGACATTTTTTTAGAAACTAGTGCTTTACTTTGGGCCATGATTAAGAAGTTTGACCCATGGTTCTTTGACAAAGAAGAAAATGTACTCCCCATCAGACCGATTCCCCTTACAACCAGAATAGAAGCATGTTTAAACAGATCCCATTGGGTACATTTTCTGAACCAGTTATCGATGCGACAATAGCGTCTCTGGGACAAACTGGAAGGAGGGGCGAAGACAGCAAGCTCCAAATAGAAAGGGACTGAATGCGAGACATTGTTGACGTGACACGACTCAGACGAGAGTTCCAAGTTTGTAACCACAGGTCATGAGATGCAAGTCACCATTTAATCTCATACTGTGACCTGGCATTGCTCTGGTTGGAACATACTGTGATTGGGCCATTTGTGGGTGGTGCGTGAAAGGACTCAGACAGCAACAGCCCATATGTTAGATTAGGTTAATGTTTTGAACACATACATGAACCTAATCAGGACAATTAACACATTATGCATGATGTACTGTATATAGTGTAAAATCGCTTCTAACAGGACCTTCTGCTTCACTTTTAAAGGAAGACACTACAAGTCAACTTTTTCAACATTATTAATAAGATTTTGGCTTAACATATAAACTTACACCTGGAATGAAAAAAAAAAAAGCCATATCTTTACAGTAAGGCGTTCAATTTTTGCACTGATTCAACGTTTCTCCATAGAATTAGCAGGAAATTGTAACTTCAAAGGCCATTTCCGCAAAATAGATATTTCTTGTACTCTTGCAACATTTCGTAGCACTTTCGTAGCACCAACGGTCAATACATTTTCCAGCTTTGCACTTAACAATAGGTTGTTCAGAGGGATTTTTTGCCTACAGCCTACAGCCCAAAACAAGGCAAAAATGATTATAATGTAGTTATCTAATAACTACATTATAATCAGAATAAGAATATAACTTATTGCCATTGTCAATGAAGGTTTCACAGACGAGGAATTTTCTTGGGTGTACTTGTGCAACATGAAACAGAAACTTGTAATAATGATAACTCTCTCTACTGCTTGTTACCTTCATATTGACTTACCCTGGGCTTTGTTAAGGCTGTTCACACTAATTCCCTCTGAACAAATCGTGAATGAACAAAACATGTAATTGTTCAATCTGCAATCATTTTTTCAAATCACAAGGTCATTTTCTTGTTGCTTTTTGCAGATAGCAAATGCTACATAAATTCAAATGATTTTGAACAATCTTCTGGTGTATTTACACTAATTCGTCAGACTCATAAAAAACATTTAGATATTGCTTCACTGTTTTAGACATAGTCACCAAAATGTTTAAACCCAATGTCGTAATACATCTTGGTATTTTCCACACTCATGGCAGTTTTACACAGATCAGTCTGAATGAAAACTGTTATAAATACATAGAAAAGTATACAGTATAAAATGTACCTATACAGTAATGTATAATGTAACATAAATAAATCAATTACTAGAAAGCAGAATCAGGTTCTCAGACTGCACTGCCCCCTGCTCCTGACACTCGTCCCAATACCACTCAGATATTACAGTCCATCCAGTTTCGCTCTTCATCCAAAGAGCTTCGTCAGCACTGAGCAGAATTGACATGCTTGTGGTTCTTTAATGAAACAACCGGTAGGAGGAGTTAACCTCTAAGTCCCACCGCTCTTGGTTCTAAAGGTTGGAAAAACATCTTGGCCTATTCACACAAAGCTAACCGGAAGGTGGGACAAAAATGTTTTACAACAAGCGAAAGTGGCGAAAAGTGCCAGTCGAAAAATATTGTAAAGTTGAAATGGAGAATGTGGTGGAAGAAGCGGTAGAGGGAAAAGTGGAGCTGGAGCATGAGGAACACTCCCACGAAGCTGAGAAGGTCCTGATCAGGTTAGTCACAGTGACTGTATCACTAAGTCATCCGGTCATAAACTACTTATTGGGTTTTGCTATACTAATCTGTGTTGTGCAGTCTTGTCTGTCCATTCGTAACAAATAAATAGGCTAACGCTGGCTACGTGGGCTAGCGCTAGGCTTATCTATTAGCTATGCCGTTAGTGACTGGTCTTTGAGATGCTCTGCACTTTCCGAAAACATAATTACAGGGAAAGAATGACCCTAGGGGGGGTTCCATGTATCGTTCAGGAAGAGTCAGAGCACTCCTAAAGTACCATTTGTTTAATGCATAATGAGTAGCCATGTGCTTCGAGTGCATGCCAGTCAAATCTTCGGATTAATATGATAGAACTAGAAAAGGCTTTGTCAATATGGCTGAATTAAGTGTCTGCCAGAGTGAGAGTTAATAGCTCTGTATCTACTGCTGATGTTTTGTTTTTTTACTTAAAATGCTGGGAAGTGCTTCAAACGCATGCTTTTGTCCCACCATCCGACCAGCTTGGGTCTGTGCGCAGTTCGACTAAACATTGAACGTGCACATTTCGTAAATCAGGAATTATTGCTTGTTACCTTCACATTGACTTACTCTGGGCTTTGTTGAGGCTGTTCACACTTTTCTATGGCCCTGCCCTGGCTACTTACCCAATCTCAATAGCATGACATAGGGAAGGTTTCTGTCTAAGGATGTTGTTGTAGGCCTGCTCAGTGCTGACGAAGTTCTTTGGATGAAGAGCCAAGCGCGTCTTGGCCTATGATGGACAACTACTGCACGACTGAGAACTTACACAGATGGACGTTTTGAAAAATGTATAAAAAATCTTGAAAATATCAATTGATGTTTCTGTTTTTAATGTGTTTTTAATCTGTAAAGCACTTTGAGTTGCATCTTTGTATGAAAAGCGCTTTATAAATAAACTTTGATTGATTTGATTGAATTCTGATCTGAGAAATGTGCCAAAGCGATTTTGGGCAAAACTGTAAATTGATGGTCATTGATTGCTATTTCAAAATGTTCCATATTCACCTGCTGTGTCTTGCCTTCATTTAGTTTTTTATGATATCTTCTCATTATATATTTACATTTCTAGGAAGTCCAGACACCTGATGAGTCATGTGATTGCAGCTTTGCAGAGGTCAGAGCTGATGACCAATGACCACTCAAACCTGGAAAGTATTACTCCTACATAGAGAAACATCAACAGCTTTCATTTATTCATGTTAAAAGATATCCTTGTTCCGTTTCTCCTTGCTTCCCGGTTGATCCGTGCCTCCCGCCGGCTGATGCACCCGGACATGCACATTCCCTCTGTAATCATATCTGCTGATAAGGGCTCTTCCCCCACGGTCACTGCCTCACAATGGCCCAGTCTTCAGGGGCATGCTCTGATTACACTCACAAGAAGCCAACTCACACGGGCTAATTTCATTTCCTCCACTCCACTCCTCCGTCTCAGCCTTCGGCCAGCGCGAGTGTGTGAGAGGGCAAACAAGGAAACAATCGGCCTAAACAAGAAACCCATACACTGTGAAGTTGTACCCATTCAGGATCAAGTGTATTCGAGGCTGGATTATGCGCTGGACCAATGAGATGAGCCTTCCTGGGAACTGGGCCTTCCAGGTCAGATCAGGAGGGGAGGGAGCTAGATTGTTCACTTTAAGGAATCCTCTCTCTCCTCATTTTGCAAACTTATAGACGTCTGCTTTACACATGCTGTAAATATTCATTAGTCAGAAAGTGTAGGAGTACTAGTGGCTCTCATAATTAGCTCCCTGCTCTTGTTATTTTGTAAAAGTGCCTCATGAGGAAATGTGTGCGCAGAGAATTGCAAAATGAAAGAGAAGAGAAACTGCAAAATGATAATAGTCAAAGGCACTATATATGATTTTTGTCTGGTCAAACACAATTTGTTTTGTCCTCTTGTAGTGTAAACTCGGACATTTTGTGGAAATGTGGAAATTTGCGCATCTAATTCTAAAGCATTTGCATCAATTTCTTGAACTTGCAGGCTCATTTTTGTTAGCATTACGGTAAAGGCGAACCGGAAAATGTACCCTGAAATCCCTGTGAAGAACCAGGATGTTGAATACGTGTGAAGAAAGTTACAGTAGGAATAGACATGTCACCATTCCAAATATTTGAGTCACGATGACTGTGGGGAAAATATTGCGATTTTTCGATTCTTCGCGATTATTAGGAAGAAAATACAGAGACTTTCTCAAAATCTTATAAAAGTGCTGTCCAAACGTTCCCAAAAAAAGAAACAAGGCATTATATACAGTATATTTTTACCTATCGAACATTCAGCCTGTTGATGAATAGGCAATCTCTGAGCGTTGCAGTTTCACTTAGGTTTTATTGATATTTTAGGGACTCTTCCTTTGGCAGCGTTATGTAATTATCAGCAAAGATGGATAAGATTTACTCTCTGCACATTGGATTATTTAACCTGTCGCTGACCATGTGTTTTTGGTGGAACACTGGAGGCCATTTCATCAGCCTTTAACGCTGAGTGCGCTCCGTTTGGACACATACGCACTACTGCTCATGAGAAACGATTTACCTCAAGTCCTAAAATTCTCATGATTAACCTACTGTGAGCTTTTATTACCACAGTGATCGTTAGGAATTAGTTTGGACTAAGACTAACAATTTAATTTATCACTCCCTCTTAATTGTTTGTCATTTAAAAAATAAATCAGGTATAGGGCCTTTACCTCTATACAAAGTAATATCATGCACATTATGTATGCAATAGGAGGAAGCAGAGGGAGAGAAAGGGAGAGTTCAGTTTCCTGACAGCTTAATGCATGAAGCCTTCAGGCTTCTGGCCTTCAGTCAGTTGGACCTGTGACTTATCAAGACTCTTCAGTCTTATCGACACTCCACAGTTGGTGATGGTCGGAGGGTCCATTGGTGCAGGGGTGTGCTTCTGTCAGTCTACCCCAGGGGCAACTATGGCTACACTGCAAAAAGTGATCTCTAGATAAGTTAAATTTGCTTGAATTCTGAATATGTTTGCACTTAAATTAAGGAAAAAACAACTTCTTGCACAAAAAAATAGATAATAAATCAAAATGTACTTGACATTATATGTGTTTTCTTCTTTTAAGTGCAAAAAATACTAATTTTACTTTGCAAGTCAAGAATGAATCAGAAAATTTTGTCCTCATTGAATATATGATTATTGTTCAATTCATTAGAGTAAGACAATCGGTCTAGTAGATGTCAAAATTACTTTTTTTAATCAATGTGTTACTGTTTGTAGTGTACAAACATAGCTTACCACCATCCAGCATGGAGTGGCTCTTTCTGTGAGGCACGTTGGATGACTTATGTCATATGAAAAGTGTGATACAAATAAGATTCCCTATCTCCTTCAGGCAGGAGTAAAGAGACTGTGAGATGGCTGCATGGTGAGATAACCCTGTCCTCTCTGCTGTAGGAAAGCCAGTCAACAGGGCCTGTCCAGATCATTGTTGAGCCACAAACACAACAGTTTTAAAAGGTCCACTGAGAAGAGCACCGTTCCAGTTTGACTGTGTGAAATAGTCAATGGCCTGGAACATGGTTGTTGAGCTAAAGACATCCCCATATACATAAACCTATTATTTCCTCAGTTATTTGCTTGCCCTTCTAAAATTGACGTGCTATAGGATCAAGCTTAGCAATTGCATATGCTTAAATAAACATGTAGGATTGTCATACCAATAACGTCATTTGAAGAAACACAATAGAGTTGACGTGACTATTTTCCCAGAGGTCAGTGCGGCCCACAGCAGCCTGCAGCTGTTTACTCTGATGGACAGACAGTGTGAAGCCTGTTGGCCCAATGACTGCATCAATATTAGAACTGCATCTGTCAGGAGCTGGCCCAGGCTCAGGACTGTAGGGAGAACTACACTATCAATGATAAAAAAAGACAATGATCTGAAGTTGCTCAACGTCTCCCTTGCTGAAGTAAGAAATTATTTGCTGCCTGTGAGTTTCAAAGCGGGTGAGATTTCAAATTTCACAATCAGCAGATGTTAGGTGCAGTCAACAACACAAAATTGGCGCAGCTAAAAAGGTTTGATCAAAATGCAAGAATTGGACAAAACAGTGCTACGTAAAGTTATCACTGCATTTAAGATAATTTTCAGAAATGCTTTGTCTCCGGGCTCAAAACAGTAACATCATTCATCTGCTTTTAACTTTGAACAAAATCTCACAACCTCTCCTCAAACCGGCTGCCAAACGATGTCTTTCCCACAGACTGACAGTGGGCCTTCAGTGAGAGGAGAGGGCTGGGGCCTGAGGGAGGTGGGAGTTCACTAACAAGCACTGCATGGGTCTCTCTGCACTTATCAATGTGTGCCAGTGAAAACCAAAATGGTAAATGTCTTTATTTTTGCTACATGACTGTGTAAGCACTTTGGTATGGTATGTATTTTATTTGTACAGGGACAGTGTACAATTTAACACTGACACAAAGGAAAGATGCATTGTATCAGGCTATAGCGAAAATGCTCATTTCCAGCTGTAGTCCCTGGGCAGGCTGATGTTACAGTTTTATACTAGACTGATTCTAAGTGTAGATGGCTGCAGGACCTATCTACACTTAGATGGCCATGTGTTGCCATTGTGTCTGAAAGGGAAACAATTTATAAAAGGCATAATTGCAAACCGTTCCAAACCGTTCCAGGTAAAGCATGACCTAATAATGGACTCACATTGAGCTAATCGAGTCCCACAGACTGTATGGTAGTTGCTTTCAGTGAACATCAGTGTTGCCTGTTGCGCCCGGAAGACTTCGTCCACTATTAAAGTAGCGGTTGTAATGGAAAATACTAGACGTACAGAGTAGAGTAGATCTGAGAGTATCCATGTAGGATTACACTGTGCTAGGTGCATTGTTAGGTGCATGTTAGCTTGTTGACGCCTCTTATTGTGGGCTGTTCCTGTAGTTTGTCAGTATAAAAACAGAAATAAAGGTTTATCACATTATTATATCTGCATATAAAAGCAGTTGTTTGCGTGGTTTAGCTTCTACGGCAGCTCGGTTTGTGAAATGCCTTCAGAGCTTTCAGCGTCGGAAAACACAAACGCCAAATAAATGCTGTATATAGATGTTTATTATTGGTAACGGATTATGGGTATTATGGGATTTGCAGCAGTTTTTTTTCCATATTTACAGTAACTAAGCATTTTGACACTATGGTTTTCTCCACTTTTTATAATGTTTCGGTCCAATGTTAGTCTGTGGACAACGTTTGCTAACACCACACAAACATGGCAGGTTTCCATGGCAACAGTCAATTTACCCAAACTCTATAGCTGCCTCTGTTCTTTTAAAGTCTTAATATTATATTTTTAGGAAAAGTCTTTGGAGATTTTGAACAGGATTTTGATTCCCAGCACCACCAAGAAGGCGGGACTGTAGTTTACTGTTTGGATCTTACAGAAACCAGCGGTCCAATTCAACTTTATTCATGGAGAATTTAAAAACAACACAGTAAACAAAACTTCTGCTCAAAATCGAAATCATACACAGAACAAAAAGTTAAACAAATGAAACATTCAAGCAAGCCACTTCTCTCTTTGACTCCCAGCCTTCAGTACTTTCCAATAGATTGATAACATTAGCATTCAAACGTCAGCACTAAATCAAGCTAGCGTGCGGTTTGGCCACAGCTGCTGCAACAACTGCTTTCAATGTAGAAAGATATTAATAATAACTGCTGTTGCTCAATGGTCTGTTCGGGCCAGAGACGTCTATTTCCATATTCAGACCATAGCTGCAGCTCCAGAGCGTCAGGAGTGTTGTGAGCCAAACTTTACTGTTAGCATTTGGCTCGCTGTACAACACTCAGACCAGAGCGGGGAAAGTAAACCAGCAGTATTTTTTAATTAGCTGAACTTATAAATTACGACTTGCTGTAAAAGTGTAATTAAGGCTGAACATTTGCACTCTTCTGGTGGGTTTTCTCTTATAGACCCCAAAGATAATGAATGTGATGACTACAGGGTTTAAATAAGGGTGCGGTGCAGAGTGGGGGACTTTAATGTGACGGAAAATGGTTTGGGTTGTGTTTGTGTTATGAAAAAGAAGGAATGGTTGTTGGTCTTTGCAGCTCCTCCTATATGGGACAAAGCCTTTTGGTTCTCATCTTTGTTATGTGTTTGAAAGTTACCCAGACATTCCAACAAAGTGCATCACCTGATCTCCACTCAATGCTTCTCATGATCAACAATGAGCCCATTGGGTAATGGATCAAGGAAGAAGGTATTATCTGTTTGTACACAAGGCAATTCAAATTGATTTGAGCCCTATTCTCACAAGATAAGCACTGTCTGGGGATGTAATAAATAAATTACCCCCTAGGTCTGCTTTTTCATGTGGCGCATTCACACAGGATAACCAAAGTCTGATTTTACCACATATTTTACTGACAGAAATGATGGAGAGAAGAAACCCCTAGATTATTACCAGTGTGAGGTGGTGTTCACTACTTTGAAATGTTCCAGCTATAATACAGTAGGCTACAAACAAACAAAAAAAATCCTACCACAAACTTCCATGCACATGATCCACCATTAGCATCTGATTTTGCTCCTCCTGTTCAACCTTTTCTTTTTGTTGCTGTACATTGCTGGCCGTTAGGGTCTTGAGGGCCCGGGACCACTATAACTATAACTCCCAGAGTTTTGAAACTACTAGAACTACCAAGGCAGTCATTTTGACTGCGCCCAGATTTGTATATGTCATTACTCTGACTACATACATTTTTTAATTCCTCATCTACTGACTTTTCCTGTATCTTTATATACCTTATTCACATGTATTTTACAAGAAAATATGAAATCAAAAGGAGATTTAGGTAATTCTACCTAGAATTCTCAAAGGCAGTCATTTTGACTGCTCCATTGACTTTGGTGTAATTGGTGCCCTCTGCTCCTCATTGGCCAGAATGGGACAATAAAATTGATACATTCAAAAATTACATTGAAATCAATTAAGCAGTCAAAATGACTGTCTTTGGGAGTTCTAGGTAGAATTACCTAAATCTCCTTTTGATTTGATTTGTTCTTGAAAAATACAATATGTGAATAAGGTACATAAAGATACAGGAAAAGGCAGCAGATGCATGTAGCCAGAGTAATGATACAAACCTGGGAGCAGTCAAAATGACTGCCTTGGTAGTTCTAGCCTCCATTCTGTTATTGGCCAGTTATTATGTTATGGGCTTATTACATTTTGGAAATGGTCAAATTTATTACGTTATCGGCCGTTATTCTACACGGTAAAGGGACAATATTTTTTTATTATTCAAGTATATATTTGAAAGATATTTTTGATCTTGAATGACTGCTATGTTCAGTATAACCATGCCACACATATCATGTTTACTGCGATACTGCTACAGGTATTTTAAATTGAAAGGACTGCAGGGAAGGCAGGGAGCAGCAGACAGAGGAAAGAGAAGCGACAACCTTAATTTGTCCCACATTGGGGAAATTATATTAAGGTAGTTTTTTGACCAGTAATTGAATCTATATGCTGTGGCAATGAGAACATTCCTCACCAGTAGACCACAGACTGAATGCATTGAGATTCCTCCATGCGACCACTTTTTCAAGCTGCCCATTGGAGACGAGGCCCCACAATCTGCTGCTTTTTTCCCCCTTCAAAGTCCTGCGCAGCAACCGGCTCCTGCAGGTTGTTTATCGGCCCTTCTGCACATCTGAGTCTGATTCAGGCTAAATCCAGCAGGTCTGTGCGTCACTGTCAGGGGCATGGCATGGAGTAGTGTGTCCCTGTGTGGAGAGAGGGGAAAATATGAAGGAAAAGTGCATGAGAATATGTTTGTCATTATGATGATTGCATTGAAGGGCGAGGTCACTCTGGATGGAGCCTGTGTACAGCGCTCTGCCAGTGTCACTCGGGGTTGTTGGGTTTAGGGACGTCAGGGATCCAACCCAGAGTAAAAACATCTGCAGTTTGTATAATAGTAAAACTGTTAGGAGATTCATATTTGGAGAGTTAATTACGTCTTTTTTATTTTATTTTAACATTTTAAAACACAAACATTGAAAGTCATATTTCAGGCAGTAAATACAATACACAGCAAAAACTGATATCCATGTACATGAAGTCAAATGAGTAAATAAGAATATTTTGTGTTCATTTGGACATTGATACTACTTATTTATACTTATTTCATAATATGTATTGAGTTCTAATTCATAATCTTGATAGGTGGAGGCGTAATTATAAGCCCATTAGGGCTTTCTGCCTCTTCCTGCACCTGTGTTGTTATCTTTTCTTGTCACAGTTGATTCTCTTTTCTATTATGTGCAAAACAAATAAACTAAAAAACTAAACTAAACTACTTTTACCGTCAAATATGAGGTTGAAATAAATGAGGTCGTCTTCTAAAGTTTTCCCTGGAAGACAACGGTGATTCTGACCATGAGCCTGGCTCCACATCTGGAGATGGGTCCCCGGGCACTGCAGGTCACACACTGCTCCTGATCCTGATGGATTGCCCCATCTGCGTCAATGGGTCAAATGCAGAGGACAAATTTCCCTAGGGGGACAATAAAGTTCACCTTAACCTTCACCTTACCTCCAGCCAATGGTCGCGTCTGCAAGGGGCCCACCTCCACTGTCAGCGCAGAGCCACACTTTCATGCTTTTAAACCTCCAGCTTGTCCGCTCCCAGCTGTGCTGCGCCCCACCTCCACCCCATCACCGCCTCTTCCATCCAGGGTTACATCCTTCACCGGTCTCTCATACCACCACCAGCATCCAGGCTCCGGGGGAAGACATATATAATGCTAACCTACCCATTAATAACTTCATAATAATATCAATGTCTTCTGCCGCAGTCTGATCACCAAAATATATAGTATACACGTATGTCAATAAATCTTTTTAATCGTTGCTTTTTGTCCAAGTCTATCCAGGTTTAAATAATCTGGAACGTTCCGTAGTGCAGCATTAATAGGCTGCGTTTATGCTCTATAGTATTTGATGATGTCATCATTTAACTTGGAGGGCACGGGCCAGTAGACCCAAAATTGACAAAGGTTAAACCTGGTGACTATTTGGTATTATTTTGGTTTACTGACTTTACATATAATTCTTATGGCTGAAAGACTTTTTAAAATCATAACCTGGACCTATATGTTTATAATGTATCCATTGACAGAGAAGACAATTTTACTTTGTGACAGTTTTTGTGTCATGTGGATTATTCCAGTAATGACAGAGATGTTAGTCATTAGCCATTACAACAACAACAACAAAAACTCAGTTATGAATCAAAGCCTGACCATCCAAACTGCACGCTTTTACAAAGACTGGTCAGGCCACAGTTACCATACACCACCATGGTCTGTCCTCTACCTCAACTACTCTACAAACTATAGGCTCTTCAGAATGTTGTGATGTCTCCTGAATGCAAGAAACATGTCAAAACTCTTGTAAGTGGAGACTCTACTTCACTGTTAGCACTTCCAAACTGTGGCAACACTGTGTTTTACACTAAGAAGGTTGTGGGTTCGATTCCCAGACTACATGGAACAGTTTTGCATGTTATCCTCAAAGGAACTGCAGGTGATTAATTTTCTCCCAGGGAAAAACAAGGACAGATCCAAATCCTACACTGTAAAAAACCAACTCACTATTTGCTCTGAATTTAAAAATATGAGTCCAGTGAATATTTAAACTGGTTAAATTTTGAGTCAGCGCAAATGCAATTTAACAACGTTAATTTATAGTTTTAACCAGTGAGTTCAAAACGACAAGTTATAGTACTTGTCATAATAGTTTCTTGCCTCAAACCTTGGCCTCTATATGTTTTATCTTTTAATAAGTTATTCCCTGAATTACAAATGCTAATTTTAACAATTTACTTTCAACAATTGACTCAACTTAAAATAGTAAAGCAACTGGCTGCGAAGCTTTTTTGAGTTCACTCAACTTTTCAAAGAAGGTAGTTGTGCCAACTTATGTTGGTGAGTTAACTTTGGTGTTGATTCAACTCTTTAGTCGTTGTTGGATAAATTAACTATTAATAATTGACTACACTTACTTCTGTAAGTCCAGCAAATGTTCAGCTGTAAGTTTGGCAAAGTTATTATTCTTAGTTGGACTGATT
>OMNZ01085661.1:5461-27647 GCA_900303255.1 Lesueurigobius sanzi
TCAGGTCTAGAACAGGTCTAAACCAGTAAACCACTAACTCAGGTCTAGAACAGGTCTAAACCAGTAAACCACTAACTCAGGTCAAGAACAGGTCTAAACCAGTAAACCACTAACTCAGGCCTAGAACAGGTCTAAACCAGTAAACCACTAACTCAGGTCTAGAACAGGTCTAAACCAGGACTAAACCAGTAAACCACTAACTCAGGTCTAGAACAGGTACTAAACCAGTAAACCACTAACTCAGGTCTAGAACAGGTCTAAACCAGGACTAAACCAGTAAACCACTAACTCAGGTCTAAACCAGGTCTAAATTAGGACTAAACCAGGTCTAAACCAACTGGGACTAAACCAGTTCATGGTAGAGAGGTCACTTTGAAAATAAAATACTTTTAACCCAGTTTTTAAATTGTAGTGGAGTAGAAATTACATATACAGGCTCTGAAATGTAGTGAAGTAAAAGGAAAAAGTATTTATCACAAAATGTATTTAAGTAAAGTAAAGGTATCTATAATTTGTACTTTTTACTTTGTTCCACCAACATCAGGTTAAAATAAATAATAATAAAAAAAAAAAAGAGTTTTCTATCTATTTCTGCAAATACATTTCTACACTCATTGCTATGTATTTGTTCATATCTACATGTTGGTGTGCAACATTATATTTGAATTGGATTAACTCTTATACCTGGCATGTTGGGGTCACTCTGGGGGTGGCCAGGGGGGGGGGGCACATAACACCCCTGGATTCTGATGATTCCAGGTGCCACCCCCGGGAGCAGAGGCACTGTACTGGCTCAGAAACATCACCAGCTACAGTATATCACCAAACTATAAAGCTATGACGAGGACGATACCATAAACAAGCACATATATTATCCAGGCTTTTCTTTTTTAGAATGTTGTAATGTAAGTGTTTCATTTTTTTTTTTAAATACACAGTTGTGCTCAAAAGTTTACTTACGCATTTCACAAAAAACTATATTTCACTCATGGTTAGTGGTTCCGTGAAGCCATTTATTGTAAAAAAAATTTTTAAAAAACAGTTTGTTTACGCTTTTCAACTATAGCCAAATGTCCCTGATCAAAAGTTTACATATTGTGCGTCTTGAAACAAACGTCAATTTTGTCAGAGAGTCCTGCATTTCAGCTGAAGTGAGTTTTTCTTTGCTCCTGAACAATTTTCCTGGCATATAAACGTTAGATTTGAGTAGTTTCTGTTCATTATGATTTCAAAAGAGTAAACTCAGTTCTTTGGCAATAAATGGCTTCGCACAACCACTAAGATAGATGATGAAACCACTAAAACAGATGATGAAAAATTACCTAAAGATTAAAAGTGTATGTAAACTTTTGAGCACAACTGTATAAAGACTTCCTCATGCCTCCCCTGGGCTACTGAAAACAGTGTGGACACGCCCCTGAAGTAAGTACAACTCTTCCTTGAACCTCTCTGTGACCTACATGTTGCACAGAACATGTTGAGCAATAGTTATGAGTCTTTGGTGGTGGCAGGTGCAGGATCCTCTATTACAATAAAGGCAGTGGTTCTCAACTGGTGAAGCTTCGGGACCATCCTTCAAATAATCATGACAAGACTCCCTCGAAAATATTGATTTCAACTTTTATATTGCAGTTTGGTCATTGTTTTGTCAATTTAACATCAGAAGATAGTATTTCTTTGTGAAGTTTAGTTGATTTAAGCATTGATTCTTCATACCTAACATTAAAAGATTGATCAGTAATTGGGTTTGGCAAAGGCTCGCGATCCTTCGTGAATGATTTGATATTTAAAGATTGTTGCTTGCTGCGTGAATGATGCGTGGGCGCCGGGCCTGGATGGACTGAGGATGGACATTAGCTCTGGCTAGTGCAGGGGTGCCAAAAGTGCGGCCCCGGGGCCAAATGCGGCCCTCAGACCAATTTTTGGTGGCCCACAAGCTTCTTGTTGAATTGGCACACATCACCAGAGATTATCCTTTTTTCTGCAAGTTTAACAATTCAACACAATTAAAACCTAAAAGAAAACAGGACTAAAACGAGGACAAGACCAGGTCGAACCCTGGATTAAAGATGGTCCAAACCAGTTCTAAAACAGGACTAAAAATAGGTCTAAACCAGGACTAAACTATGACTAAACCAGGACTAAACAAATCCAAGGCTAAATCAGGACTAATCAAGAACTTAATATGATCTAATTTAAGAAAAAACAGGACTGATCCAGATCTTTGGCCCTCCATGTGGTGTACACTTCAATATGCAGCCCTCCATGGAAAAGGTTTGGACACCCCTGAATATTGTACGTTCTGTATGTGTACTATTTATGAATGCATTGTCCCTTTGAAATAAATACAAAATACAAATGATCCCACCAGGTTGAGAACCACTGGCATAAATGCATAAGGTACTGTATATACAGTACAAAGCCCATTCACTCCCAAGAGAAAATTAAGATTGAGAAATCCACCAAAAATAATTGTATATCTGAATGTAACACAGAAAGGACTCGCAGACTCCATTCACCAAGCCTGTCTGGAGATCGAACCCACAACCTCCTCGCTATGGGACATAAGCCGGGGCGGGGCTTCTTGCATAAGTCGTGTCTCTGACCTCAGCAAGTGGCATTATACACAGCAGCTCAGAGCAGGTTCATAAAATGTAGCACAACCAGTCTCTTCCCAACCTCTGCCCTTTTTATAGGCGCAAAGAGAACAACATGAACAGCACAAAACCAAACGCAAGCGATGTGCAAATAATTTATTGGCCATTTCTTAAACAGCAAAATGGTGTTCATGTTTTACATCAGTAGAAGGCGACAAGCATAATATTATGTGTCTACGGTATATTCGGAATCAGAGGAATTCTCCAGAGAATGAAAAGGAAAGACGAACAGGAATAGAAGATATGAATCAAAAGCTCAACCACCGTAAACCGAAGGAAAACACACAGACTCACAACAGAAATAAAATTAAACAAAGGATTACTGATCTCAGTAAACTGTCAAAGGCATTGCACGAAAAGTACTTTGGGGACGGCTTCACAATCAACGTTTAGACCCTTATTTTTTAAAGGAGTAGCTTTCTCGAAGTTTGTGAAATCAAACAGAAAGGCCTTTGTTGGGGGAAAGACCGTTTTGCGATTTTTAAGACCAGGGTAGGCTTTTTATTTCTGTTTAAAATAAAGATTCAGATGACTTTTCACATTTTAAGCACATCCAGGAGCATTAAGACTGGAATATAAACAAAAATTAAGAATGGCAAGCATCTCAGACAGTAGAAGTTTGTAGAAGTCTAGTCAAGTCTTTGCGATATGGCAATTGCAACTATTCAGATTGAGATCGAATTGCCCTAATTGTCGCTAAAGGAGACTTTGTTGCCCATGAAAACACATACATTATTAAATCAACCAAGCCATGGCATGAAAAGCACAATTTGAAGGCCTTGTACCAGATTATTCTGGTTTACAAATACTGAAAGAGAGAGCCAGTAAAGTTTAAACTGTCAGCGGTGATCCTAACCCATTGCTAACTTTCCTAAAGCATAATCATCCTTTCGCAAGAGTTTATAAGTAAGTCAATTTTTACAATAAACCGAAAGATCACAAAATAAATCCACATCATTCCGCAACTAGAGAAAGTGGAAACAAGCCTTTAATTAAGCAATTCGTGAATTTTTTTGGTCATTTACTTCCCACTGTCAAGTGATGGGGCGAGTCTAGAAGCATCATTGTGAAACCGTCCCTTGGTTCCTTTTAAAAGTTGGAGGAATGTGATCGGGGTGAGATATTTTAAGATCCGCGGTTCGAATCGGAGAGACATGACACGGCGATAAAGGGTGTGTGAACCATGTTGACGAAAAGCATTGACATGTATCCACTGGTGACGTCTGCTCCGATGCACGAGGACACGCCGCTATAGCTCCCACCGGCCCACGGCTCATGCGGCTGTCTCCTAGAAAGCAGTAGAAAACCTATCGATGCGTCTCAACAGTGTTTCGTTTGGACTCTTTGCGATACATTCCACATGTCAAAAAACGTCTATAATAATAACAGTACTCTTGATACAGGAAAAAAGATTGCATTGTTTAGGCAGAATTTCACTACGATATTCAAGAACGGTCTTAAATACTTTGATTACTGCGCTTTTCGAAATCAAACTTGCCTCTGTAGCGTTCACATATATTTGTCCTTTATTAACATTCAACAATAATAATCGCCTCGGCAGAATCTAGCTAAGCCCCTGTCAAATGAAAGACAGCATTTCACCAGACCCGGATGAAGCAGCTACAAGCCGTACAAACACTATGAAAAGAAGCTTGATAAACTTTCGCCGTCCTTTTCCGACCGCGCCCCCCTCACATAAAGCTCTGTATCCAAGTAAACAAAATAGTAGGTCATAGGCTTAATGCCATGTGCCTGTGTAGGTTATCCTATATTTTTAAAGATTCTTCTCTGTTTCAAAACTTAATCTATTATTTTTGTGCAACTTTATGTTCATGTTACTTCATTTTTCCGTAGGAAAGCTACCACCCAAAAGCAATGGAATATACACAGCAGTGGTCACCAATTACATTCACCCGAGGGCCTAAATGGTCCTCGACAGACAATGTGGGGGCTTGGAATTTTTTACTAATGAATTAGGGATGTTCTGATTTTTCAGGTATCATATCGCCGAGTACCTGAACCAAAACCTATCCGATACCATATTGAGGTTTTTTTTGGGACACTAAAGCCTCTAATAATCACAGTCTATACATTAGTTTTTTCTTTTTCGCCTTCATTTAATCTTTAGAGTGGAAACAGAACAATGACGGAGTCAATTTTCTAAGCACAATGAGCCATGTTCTGTGGGTCTTGGCACCTTTTCATTCACACACAGTGGTATTTGACTGGTACTTGGTATCGACAACTACTCTGAGCCCAAGTATCTGTATCGGATCGGATGGGATCGGTATCGGAACAACACTACAATGGACTACTATTTTAAAAAAAATCTCCTTTGACTTAGGCTTGAACATGCTCAACATCAAACTAACTTTCATTCTTTCATTACAAGTAAAAATGGGACTAGAGAACAGCTTGAGACAGTGCAAGGGCCAGATGGGAACTGTCTGGGACCTGATTTGGCCCCCGGGCCGCCTATTGGTGATCACTGATATGCACCAACCAAACAAAACGTTAAGACCACAAACCTATATTGTCAAATAAGGCATAACCACTGCTTCCCCACTGCTCCTTCCACTTTTGATGGACACAGTATTGACCAGTCCCTCTCAGCTCAACGCACAATACACACCTAGTGTTCCCTACTTCAGTGGTCGTAATGTTCTGCATGATTGGTGCTTATATGTTTAAAATAAAATTTTAAAAGATAAATTGTAATATTCCTTTTTCAACTATTTAAAGATACATTTTAGAATATTTTTCTTATGACCTTTTAAGACCTTAACTACTCTCCTATTGGTGGGTTTCGACGGCTTCGTTCTGGCTTTCTTCGGCCATTTGAACCAGTTCATTGACCGTGTGCAGCAGACTGTAGCCGTGCTTTCTCAGGAGCCGCTGATTCAGCCGGTGGTCTCGGAATCCCATTTCCAGAAGCATGGCCATCATCGAAGTGTCCTGTCGAGTGGCTGGGTCAATGCCTCGCTGAAATAAAACAGAAAGTGTACATGTACTGTAACTACCCATCTCATCAGAGAAAGACCTAGTTTGACTGTTTTTGTCATGTTTATTATTTTCTTTCCATATTGGAGATGATGCATAGTTCAGGTCTTGGTATTACATTTTTTATAACTTGAAATAATATATTTTTTATGGAAAACAATGGTCTCATTCTCTACGAAATTCGAAAACTGAAGTGGACTGAAAAATACAGGAATGACCAGGCTGGGGACATGTATTTTTGGGCTTTTGAGAAGAAGGCATAGGATTGCTCTAACAAAATTAGATGGAATAAAACGTCAGGAATGTTCTTCATGAGGGAATAAGCGCAAATAAGCCATTTTAAAGAAAGATGAATCACGAGGGGAGTGAGAAGGTGCGAAAGTGTTTGACGCAAAAGCCATTACATGTTTTGATCAAAGGTGCTGACGGTGACTAATGGAGCCGTGTTGAAAATGCGTCACCTCCCACAAGATTATTATTTTTAACCGAAACGCCAGATGTGAACATTACTGTTATGAACTCTTGCACCTCGGCGTCACAGCCTCCCGGTCCTATTATCGTTGAGTTACGCGTTGGCTGGTGTCATCATGGTTTACCTGTATGGTGCAGTTTGGTCCAGTGAACAAAGCTTTGTAAGCAGAAGCTGCCACAGATAGAGCGCCCTTCACCAGTCCCTCTGTGATGCCACCTTGACCCCTACTGTAAAAGAAGAGTCAGTCAGTTTTAAATTACTACAAGAGTTGTTTGTGTTTGCAGCAAAACTATTTAATTCATTTGAAACTTTTTTATTTTATTTTCAGGTTTTGGTTTGCTTTGCCAGGGTTTATGCCGGTAGCAGCAAGTCAAATTGAATGCTTTTTAATGCCAGAAATGCCACAAATTGGTGCGTATTTAATATTAATCTCCATATTCAATACAAATTTTGATACAACTGACAACTTTTGAATAGAAATAGTGTATAATTTCTTTCCAAACAGCAGTATAGACACAACATTGAACAATGTCTTTATTTTCAAGAATGTTTGATTTAATGCCAGTTTGAATTCTGCTTAATGCTTTTTAATGACATTTAAGGCCTTATTTTTGACACAGTTAATTTAATGACTTTTAATGTCACGAGGAAACCCTGTGCACAGATTCAATGCTTTTCCATAGACTACATGGAAAATTGTAAATTCAATGACCATTTTCTCAGTTTGAGGTGACAATATCTTCACTTTAGTAGCTCCTACAGAGTCCAAACTTTCTAGTCTTGTACTAGATTTACAATATGTTGAAGGTTTGTTCAGAGGATTTTTTCAATGTTTAATTCGTAGCCTCATTTAGTGAGTTTTGAAACCTGAAAAACAAGGCGAAAGTTGAAGTATTATCAATATATTTACGAATAACTAGTTCATTCAAAAACGTATACATCAATATATCCAATAGGGCTGGGACAATATACATTTTCCCGATCCGTATCGCGATACTTAGGGGCCGATCCGATACGTTTTGCGACACAGTATGGAATAGATTTCCCTTCAGTTCAGAAACTTGTCATGTGTTCTACAAGTTATAAACCAAATTACATTTGGCATTTGTTACTAAGTGTTAAGACTGAAGAGCACAAACAGAACAAAATGAAACAAAGTGTTGTGTAACAGATAATTTACATTTGGGTCTAAGGGGATTGTTTCACCTGGTTTTTATTGTGTTTTGTCATCTGCATTTATTCTCCATATATTTGCAATTGTTCTGAACAGGGTTTATACAGATAGCAGCAAGTCAAATTGAATGTTTTTTAATTAATACTACATTTTTAATGTCGTAAACGCCAGAAATCGGTGTGTACATCATATTCATTTCTATGTTGATAGAATGGACAACTTTTGACCAGAAATACTGTATGATTTCCACCAAAACTGCAGTCTAGACCCTGGTTTTTATAAGTTTGATGAACTTCTGCTGTAATATTAGTTGAACAATTTCATTATTGTCCAAGAACTTTTGATTTAATGCCAGTGAATTATATTTAATGCATTTTATTAACATGTAAGGCCTTATTTTTGGCACAATTCATCTAATGCCCGGCGGAAACCCTGTTGAAAATATTCAAAAACATTTTGGCACCAATGTTTCTCCATCCTTTGCTCAATTTTGGCACCAATTTTGACCATACATTTAAACCTGGCTCTATACAGTATTTAGATGTTGTTGGTGAAAATATAGGTAATTTTTACACATAAAATGACTTATTTTTGCATAACATAAAATGACACAAAACTTGCAATGTTTTCAGCATTTTTTCATATTTATGTCAACTGCAATGTCTCTTAATTACAAAATACTACCGTTTTATACCAGGGTCTATACAGTTAGTGGCAAGTCAAATTATTTTTTAATTTTAATGCCACAAACGCCACAAATCAGAACACATTCTACATTAATTTCCATATCCAATAGAAAATTTGATACAAGGGACAACTTTGACCAGAAATACAGCATGATTTCTGCCAAAACTCCAGTCTAGACCCTCAATTTTGTAATTTTAGACAAACTTATGCTGTACTTATGCTTATGCTTTTGATTTAATGCCAGTTTGAATTCTATTTATTGCTTTTTAATGACATTTAAGTCCTTATTTTTGACACAATTCATATTTTAAGACTTTTAAGATTTGTACAATCTTTCACCCAGTTCCTCACAGACACCCAGAGAACATGCAAACTCCACACGCAAAAGGTCCAAACCAACCTGCCTTGGGAATCAAACCGAGGACCTTCAACGTGTGAGGCAAGCACTAACCACTCAGCCACCACAAAAGGATGGTGCTCAATTTATCAACGAATAGAACAGACTTGAAATGAGGCCACGGTGTCCCATATGAAGCCACAGCAGCATGTGATAAAGGAGGAAGTGCTCACAACCACTTGGCTAAAGTTCACCACACAAACCACACTCCAATACTCGGCCGCACTGCTGTCACTCTCTACGCCGGCAGAAGTCATGCAAATAACCACTCTGCAGTTTGCACAGAAAGTACCTTGGCTGCAGCGCGTTACTGGGTCTGGGGTTGTATGTCTCGAAGGCACTGGATGCGGAGCCGGCTGATCTCGACAAACCAGATGACACTGCGGATAACAAAGCAGAAGCAATGTTTTTGGCTTACTATATTTTCTTTAGTTTTCATTCATTGCACATAAGAGGCATCTATTCTATTATTTCAACCTGTTTGCAAATGTGTCTTCCTCTTTATGGCACATTTCCTTACCATTTCCACCCCGTGTGTGCTCTAAGAGGTGCTATACCAGATTTTTTTAAATTACAAACGATGAATGAGTGAGCACATTACAGTAAAGTGATAGTTGTGGTTCAAACACATTCCTATCTTTCCTAAAACCTTTCTAAAAATCGCATTTCTTGAGTTTATAAGCACGTTTCCCAACTTGCAGGGTCACTTTTTAGGATCAATGCAACAGAAATGCAAGAAATGTAGCATGCAAACTCATAAAATTGACAAAAATGCTTTATATTTAGATGCTCAGTATTATGTCCACAAATGTTTGAGTTTACAAAATACTAAAGTAAGACACTACAAGGAAAAACGCTTGGTATTTAGGTTTTACACTGGTTCTGCCCCAGGGACCACCATTCAGACTAAGCAGTAGTCTGCGGCCCGCTGTGTGTGCGCGTGTGCAATATAGGCCTATTTTTGTATAAAAGAGGGATATATATACTTTATTTTACAATGCTTTGTGTTCTCAAATGTTTAAAATAACAAAAGTAGAATTATTAAAAGAGATGTATCAACTTGATATTCATGAATATTCAATATGCAGCTGCCTTAGTGTATTTTTAATAGTTAATTCTTAAACTCCAACACGTGCCCAATTTAGGTCCTATAGGGTTTAAGAGGTTAAACTGGATAGCAAGTCACGGACCACCAGCAGTACTGCCACGGACCACTGGTTGAAAACCCCTGGTATAGTGCCTTTAAGAGCCGTTTCATTCTCCTTTCCTTTCCAATAAAATCGTATCTTTCTCATCCAACTCCAAATCTGTTAACAACTAAAACTAAACTTGTTTTCTAATTTGCTCCTCCTTCCAATGTTTCCTAACCATTGATAAACTAAAATATGTTTCAGAGTCAATAGTAGTTTACCGTTGAGGTGGACTCTTGGTTGAGGTTCATATGGCTCACAGGCTGTTGGACTGGGGTCCTCAGCCAAATACAGTGCCTCTGACCTAAAACAGAAAAAACACAATAGTCTCCATGTCAAATGAAGTATTTATAGTGTCTAAAAGGCTAAATTTGTTATTAGAATAATTAACATTGATTCTGTAAATTTGTTATAGATACAGTATATATTAGGAATGCAACAATTCTCAATATTATATACGTACAGCAGATTGTAATTCTTCAAAATACATATCGAATCGTGACTGAAGTCATTAATCAAGACAGATGTTAAATAGTGAGTACAAGCTGCTACTTCTGGGCGTGATCCACCATACGATTTATATTACCGTATCAGGGCCACAAATCTGATATGTACCCAAGGGAATGCTGGGTGAGTAAATAACAAAGGATTTTGCTTCTACTCCACTTTTGCATATACTACTCTTTTTGCATGTGAGCAAGCACTTGGTACATGACTTTGAGGGGAAGATGAAAGGTCCTCAACACTAAAACAACCCAGTACAGATGGGAGCCACTACATATATACTGTATAAAACAGTGAGTCTGCAGACAAGGAGCTAACCTTGGGGAGTAGAGGGTCGGCGGGGGCAGCACTGGCTCGGGACGTGTTGGCGGCGGCACCACCTCAGGCGTCAGAGTCACTGCGTCCAGAGTCTGGGAGGCGCACAGCATTTGGTTGACGCTGCTGTGGATGGGAGCGGGAGGGCAGGACATGGGCCAGGCACCGTCTACTGGGGGCTCTTCTGCTGCCCCCATCTCCTCTCCCTCCACTCTGTCTGTGAGTGAGGCCGCTCTGCTCAGTTTGGAGGCGGGCTCTTTGTCCTTATCCTGCTGCGTGTCCAAATTGGCTGCAGTGTCATTGGCGACTGCGTCATCGGGAGTCGCTGTGTCGGGCTGGGACAGGGCAGAGCTGTACATGGACTGGCCCAGGGGCCGACTGGTGTCGAAGCAGTCGGGGAGAACGATAATGTAGTCGTCACAAGATGAGACTGAAGAGGTCTGGCTGCTGACCTGAGGAGAACAAGGAAAGATGAGTTTATCAATGAGTTGGTTTTATGTGGTGTTAAAGCACTCTCTGGACAGGGATCTCTAAACAGCAATTCTATCTTTCATTGAAAAAAAAAAAAACATAAAATAGGATACTAACCTCATCCCAGTCTTCACCCCCATTGGTCTGTTCCTCCTTCTCATCTTCAGTCACTTTTGAGTCTTCAGTGTTATCCAAAACAACAGCTTCATCTTCCTCTTTCTCAAGGTGCAAACTAGCATTTTCTTTTTCTGGTTCCAACAGGAGAGCTACACACAACACAAACATTGGTGGCAATGTAACAATTTGATAATGCAAGGATAACATTTCTTAAATATTTACCTGCTCCAGTGTCCTCCACCTGTGTGGTAGATACTATATCTGGGAGGGGTGCAATACTTTCAAGTCTCACCGGGTTGACTTCCTCGGTCGTCTTTTCAACATCAATGTTTCTTTCAAAGCAGATGCTGGGACCTCGGGAAACCACTGCAATGTATTCACACATGTCACTCAATAAATGTGTTACATGTATAGGCTCACAAGATGAAATGAAACTGCAATTTAAATGGTCTCAATAACGGAATAAAAAAATAAATAATTGCAATTTTGTATGTGACTGTTGTTTTTGAGAGTTCATGTTTCTGTTTTCTCTAAAGTGTTAAAGTCTATTTTAACGTCTCAATGTCACACAAATCACAATAAGATATGTTCTTCCCTAAATTGTTCAGCCCTAGTGTTATTTGGTGCTGTAAAGTCATTTTTCTTACGTTGTGGCTTGTGGCTGGGTTGGGCCCGACGCACTGGTCTGTGGTCCAGTGGCTCTTCCAAAGCAAGTGAACGGATAATAGTTTCACACAGAAACTGGGCTCCGCTGATCTCCTCTTCTCTCTCCTCCTCCAGCGTCACAGACTCCAACACTTCTCTGGGAGGCTTTGGCTTTACTCCTTTTAAGACACACCGTTTACAAATGTTATATTATCACAACAATCTATTGTGAAAGATTTACCGCTGATCTCACCAAAAAGCTTTCTGACTCCCGAGACCTCGTCATCTTTAGTTTCAGTGTTAGTTTGTGACATTGTCGCCTTTTCCATCGTAGGCACATCGTGCGGAAGAGGGGAGATGCAAGGAGTCAAGTCTGAAGGAGCGGAAAATAAAGGATTGTATGTCTTCAGTGTCATTTACAAAAGAGATAAACAGTTCATGTGTATTTGCTTACCAGCGGGAGTATTGTTGGGCACCTTCTCCAACTCCTGAACAATATTTATATCAAGCAACTCAAAGGAGAGCAAATCCTAAAAGCACAAGAAGCATGTTAGCGCTAACCTGATCATAATTCTCACTATTGGTTTAATCTAGTCCGGGGGAGGGGCACCTGTGCAGTGAGCAGGTCCACTGAAGGGAAGTACAGATCGTCGTGGCTGATGTCCAGAGCCAGGACTGGACCAATGTCTTTGGGTCTTACCTCCTTCTCTTTTTTCACACACTTTAAGTCTTCTTTCTGGAGTGTTTGAAACAGCAAATCAAAGACTAGTAATAATCATACATGTGCCCTCTGAACTTTGGGACAAAGTGCATTGCATGTATAATGAGTTCACGAAGTCATACACCCCCATTTATTATTGACTTGTTATTATGTGGAAGTCTGATACAAAGGTTCAGGATTTATTCTTTCAAATACTACATTCAGGCTTATAGAGCATGTGCACCTTTCTGTATCATGACAATGAATGGAATTTACCTCAGACCTGAACTTATATGAACATTCAAAAGCAGCAGAACTACAACAAATACTAATGGAATGGGCCTGCAGGTGTTACATAAGTTGTATAAGGAATACTTATGACAATATAATCATTTTGTGTTTCTTTTATATTTTTTTCTAAAACTAAATTTAGAATTTACTGTTTTATTGAAGTTTTTAAATAAAAGAATATCCATGATGTAAGCAGAGTATCAGGCTGCTACATAATAAAATACAAATACTGTATTTTCCAGACTATAAGTCGTACTTTTTCTCATAGTTTGGCTGGTCCGGTGACTTATACTCAGGTGCGACTTAAATATTAATTAATATGTTACGTTAACTTACCAGACACCTATTTAGTTTGTTGTTTATACTTTGTGTAGCTGAATAGCCATCAATGTGTAATGTTAGCATACTGTACACTTATTCATCCTGTTGTTCTCTATTCTATTATTATTATAACTTCCCTTTCGAGAAGAAATGTCTGTTCTTGGTCTCAAATATGACTTATAGTCCAGTGCGACTTATATATGTTTTTTTCTTCTTCATTATGCATTTTTTGGCTGGTGCGACTTATAGTCCAGAGAATACGGTAATTAAAAGCGGAGAAGCAGATTTTCCTGATATTGTAAACTTGCCAGTGTTTTCTTCTGAAGAACAGGGTCACTGCGACTGTTCCCAGGATCGACCACGATGCTGCACCAGACCCGTGGACCGAACTGGCAGCCGCAGTGGGCGAGCCGCCAGTGGGACGTGTAGGTCCCCTCCATCACAGGAGCCACAAATGCCACACTGACCACGCCCACTTGTCCGGGCAGCAGTAAGGGCACTGGCACCTCTCTCTTCTCCTCTGACGCCAGGCCGAGGTTTCCCCACATGAACACTAGCTGTGTGCACCCACACATACACAAAACACAAAATAGGAATACACATGCGAAAAGGAACCAAGACAGGTGCATGCAACCAAAGCCACACAGTAAATAAACGGTAAATAAATACTCAAAAGGTCAGGGGTGAATTCTCGCACACAAACAGAAAACACACTCAAACAATGCCACAGACAAAACATAATTTAGACATTACTTTAAGGGAACATAAAGGATAGAAAACTCACACAGAGTAAGAGGGGAGTAAAGGATCTTAGCTCTAGTATTAGCTGCACTTGTAAAAGTTGGAAATGAGTTGAGGGGCGCAGGGTGGAAGTAAAGTGGGGCACAGAGAGAGTGGGTCTGTCCTCTCGGCGGTGGGGGTACCTTAGTCTCTGAGGTCCAGCCGATTGTGCCCGAGTTCTTCATCTTCCAGTATTTGATGAACTTGGTACCAGGCTCCAGACGGGTGCCGTCAGGCAGATTTTCATCCAGAAACAAGGCAGCCATAGTGGGCACCAAGGACGTGTGCGGGACCCCAGGACCCCTAGTTTCAAGTGTACAGAGCATTGTTGAAAATAGCCCTGGTTTCTTAAAATACCCATCTCTTTTGTTCTCTATGAATCAAAAAAGCAGGACCCCAGATTTTTTGCAGCTCAAAAGCAATTTTCTTAGAAAATCTATGAAGCAGCAGCAGCAGTTTTCACATTGAGGTAGTTCCAACATTTCCACCACCCCAGATCAGCCAGCGAAACACTCATACAGACTAGATAACAAAGATGGCATATTTTGATTTTCTTGGAAAAAAAGATTTTTGCATCCATGCTGGGTTAGGTACCCAGCATTGTAGGACGCCCCTTCCAAGTTGGCGCTTACTCTGGACTGGAGGTCTGGGGATCAGGGCCCGGGGCAGAGATGAGGCCTTGGGCGGGCCCTGGACCTGAGGCAGTCTCCGTGGTGACGCTGGGGGGTGCAGCAGGAGCCTGGGTGGATGTGGACGCCATGTTTGTCAGGTTGACTCTGCCTGAGGTAGCGGGCCCACTCCACTGCAGTCCTCTCTTCTCCAGTCGCAGCTTCTTCTTGATCTCCTTCACTTCAGCTCTGAGCTGCCGCCTTTCAGCTTTGAGGCGCTGTCGCTCGGCCTTGCGCACAGTCCTGTCTCCTCGCCTTGGGAACCTGGTTTGAAATGTTATCAGGAAGACCTATTTGTTCACTATGGACAGATATTTGATCCAGAAAAAGACATTAACACAATCAAAGAATAGAGCATTATTGCATCTACCAATAGCAAAAAGAATGTTGACTGAGAGAAATCACTTCTGCTATTTGTCTCTACCTTAATTCTCCAGCTGGCCCATGCTCAGGGATGGAAAGAGGTGTCTTTGTTCTTATGAGGTTGTGGCTGGGGTCATGGCTATGTCTGCACATCTCACACAGGATGCAGGACGGGCATACACTGGAGATCAGGAAGCATACAGTTAGTTATACACGTGGTGACAGATACAGATTTGCTGCATGGTGACACCTACCTGCACTTGTATGCCCCATCAGAGGTGAGTTTGTTGCAGCTACTGCAGTTTGGGGTGTAACCCAAAGACTCATTTGAGGTGGAAGGGCCTTCGCTGGGGCCCAGAGGAGCACCTCCACTCGCACCATTGACCTCAAGGCCTCGGTCTGTAGACTTGTGTGTACAGCACTGACCGGAGAAATCACTGCACATCCTCTCCACCACTTCTTTAACCACTTCATCTTTGAACTAACAAATTAAATAGAACTTTTACATTTAACCATTTTAGAACCAAATTATGATTTATTCTATGTTAATGGAACTTGCCTTTTCCATATATGACCTAAACCAAACTGGAGGGGGCTCATCTTCTGGTTTGTTTGGCTTGCTATCTTTTACCGCAGCCTATAAAAGACACAGGTTATCAAGTTACTTAAGTGGAGTATAATACACATCAAATGTTAATTAAATTAAGCAAGTATAGGGCTGCTTACAGCCTCTTTCTCGGGTGTAACTTGAGTGCCTTTGTCCACAGTCTTCACCCTGGAAGGATAAGGAGGAGCTGGTCGGAGGTCACCTTTCAGTTCCTTCACCTCGGTCTTCAGTGGCCCACACGCCTGTCCCTTCATTTTATACACGTTCATGTGCAACTGGTTCCCCTGCTTCTCTGCACTCTGTGTGACATGAGGGAGTGGTACAGCTATAATCTCATTATTGTAGATTATCACTGTCTGTAACATGACATACCTTAATAGCTTCTTCATATTCATCTACAAACACACAGCAATAAAAACAGGGTTTAATATTACAGCAGTAGCTGTCATGTTTAACATGTCAGTTATTTTTTGTGATACTTATTAATAAAGGTTCTTACCTTGGCTATTTATACAGATCTGAAAACAGAGGGAAGAAAACAATGACAAATTAATTTGAATGTTTATTATAAAGGAGAAAAAAATCTTAACAGCAAGCTATGACACAGTCATTACACAGAAATAAGATCAATTCAATGTTCACAGGTTTCTGATTTCCCTCCTACAGATTTCTTCTTAATTATGTTGGGACATGGTAGTTAAAATTTGATTGATGATTGAAATTATATGAATTGACATGAATTATTTGACGTTATAATATCTTGACACTTCACTGATGCTTTTGTGTTCAGTGTAGCCTATGTTATGGATGACACACTTGTTTATAAACTTTTAATGCCATGTCAGTCATTTTGAAAATACGTCTCACTTACCTCTTCATTGTCCTCATCAAAATATTTTACTTGAAAATGATTAATCCCGAATGAGGCCTTTATCTGTGGGCATAAACAATCACATAATGAATCGTGTTATAACAACGGTCTCAAAAAGCGTCACTCGAATTCCTATCTTTTGACGTGTTTAGCAATGGTTTATGTTGTGATCTCTCCCGATAGCTTTCCTATGGGTGAAATGGTGCAAAACGGTGAGATTGAATTTGTTAGGCCAATATTCGAAGAGTTGTTGTTGTTTTGTGGTATCTGAACACACAAATATCCCGAAACGATATTAAACAGTGTTCAGTTCGGTCTTTTGTTAAGGAGTCTAGGCCGTGTCTGGGCCTGCCTTTTGCCTAACTGCGCCAGCGTTTAGCCAGCACGCTTGTAGCTTACCCAGGTTTCCACCGAGTCCCACTCTAATTTATCCAGATCTTGGGCCAGGAATCGTTTCACGTTCCCCCTGAAATTGACTTTAATCGTAACGGGGAGCCCCATATCAACCTTTCTGGTTATTGAAAAGCTAACATTTGCGGTGACACTGGTATCTTTGATCCCGATTGCCCTCGACTGTCTTTTCTTGTTTACATCGTCAGCTGCGTCGAGGAAAAAAAAAAAATGCTGTGACGTTTGGCGCATGCGCAGTTACACTACATGTGGTCGCTTTTTTATTGCGTCATTTTTAAGCTCCCAAGTGTGGCTGCTGACAACTGATAAGCCACACGTTTAGAAGTTAAATTCAACTTTTTTTGGAACTAACTATTATTATTTGACCCCGTACGATGTCTTCACTCCTTAAGGTGGACAATGAACTCAAAAGAAAGGTAATAGTCCACTGCACGGGAGCACTTAAGGCTGCTTCACACCACCATGTTGCCATTTGTATGCTAACTGATAGCATGATTTTAGCGTGATCCAGGCTAACAGATAACCGGCTCTTTTCCCGCCGGGGACTATACATCTGTCAAACGGGATTTCAAGTGATACCTCTTTACTGCACCAGACTATATGAAGAATCAGCCCGAAAACATCCTTCTGCATTTTGTTAAAAGACAGAAGTGGAATGATCAAAATGGCAGACCACATGTGGGAAAAACACAGGCCCTACCTATAGCCGTCATACTAAACACTTCAACATGCATGGGTCATTTATTATGAGTTTGACATCAAGTTTTACTTAAGATCCCAGCAGTTAAGTCCTTAAGTTGGCACAAGGGCTATATAATATATTAGATTTCACCATCCTGCTTTGTTGACACGTGTTATTTTTTGTTTCAGGTTGATTCATTTAGGGAACGTATCACAGCAGAGGTAAACTTCTGTACACTCTCCCTTTCAATTTGTTTGACTGAGACAGTAGAACAGGTGATGTCTAAATCATTTTTCGTATTATTTATTTATAGGCAGAAGACTTAGTGGCAGACTTTTTCCCCAAAAAGTTACTCGAGCTTGATCACTTTTTAAAGGTGGGTGGCTTTTTGTTCTGTATCTGTTTTGTTCAGTTTACACAGTACAGGCCATTCACGGAATGATGTGTTTTAAGGATCCCATCATAAACATCGCAGAACTGAAGGAGATCCACTCAGATATTAACATTACAGTGCCAGATCCAATATTGTTGCCAAACCTCCATGACGGCCTGGAGGCGGTAAGGCTCTTCCTCAAGCTATATATTAATGATCTGAATGGAATGAAATCCAATTGAAGTATCACAATTAATTTCTTTCTCAACAGCAAAATGCAAAGAAGCGAAAGTTGGATGATGGAGGAGGGGATGACCTTGGTGAGTATCAGATTGAGTCATGACAAATACATGTTACAAATCAGCTGCACATGGCACATACCCACTGGCCTCTTGGACATAATAAGACATGTCATACATAATTGTTGCTTTTGAGCTATTCACATATTATAATTTAAATTGGGGCGACAGTGGCACATGGTAGAACGGGTTGTCATGATCGGAAGGTTGTGGGTTTGAATCCCCACTCCCGCAGGTGCAGACTGTTGTGTCCTTGGACAAGACACTTCACCCAAAGCCAGTGTGAGTGGTTGGTGGTGGTCGGAGGGTCCGCTGGCACTGATGTGTGCAGCCCAATGGGCGAGGATTGGCCATCTCCGTGACCAACAGGCTGGGCGCTGACATTGCTGCAATATCGCCTCTATCCACTAGGCGCGGCTCCAAAAAGACCTTCATAACATGTATTCCTATGTGACTTTACACGTGTCAAAAACAGCTTTACAGCCTGGCTCCTAATACTTTTATTATTTCTAATTTCTAATGGTAGCTATACCCTCTGTGATAATGCTCAGAGAGAAATGGAGTCTTTAATGTTGCTCGCTTCTGTCAGTCCATTCCAGGAGCAACTAGGATGGCTTGTGTCACGTGAACAGTGCTATACAAATAACATTCCCTTCCCTAAATTACTTTAAAAAGTATCTTGTGTGTATTCCACAACATAACTCAGGAATTACATAATGGAGCGCTTTCTTTAGCACAGCAAGAAATGACCAAAGTTTACTCAACCCTGTGTGAGTGATGTCAGATACTTGCAGATATTACTGTGGGGATGTTATAACATGGTTAAAAGCTAAAATACATGATGCATCCCTTTTTTAAAAGCGCATTTTTATCTGGTGTACTATTATAACTATTTTATGTTTTTCAGTGACTGGTACCAAGGTCTTTGTTATGCCTGGGGGCATGATGAGGAGCAACTCTAACCTCGTTGAACTCATTGAGAAGGTCAAACCTGAAATCAGGACACTCATCGAGAAATGCAACACCGTACGTTCTTGTACATTATTTATACAGAAATTGAATGTTCATAACATGCATTTGTTTATACCTTTTGGAGTATAGTATGTTTTTGAAGATTGTATGTATTGTCGTTTAGGTCAAAATGTGGGTTCAACTGCTCATTCCAAGGATAGAAGACGGAAATAACTTTGGTGTGTCGATCCAGGAGGAGACAGTAGCTGAACTCAGAACAGTTGAAGGGGAGGCAGCCTCCTACCTCGATCAAATATCAAGGTGTGCTATATAGCTCATGTTTATGCAAAAAGTATATCTAATATTGTGTCTGATTCCTCTCATACCGTGTTGTTATTGTGACCAATTTTCAGATATTACATCACAAGAGCAAAACTGGTTTCCAAAATAGCAAAATATCCTCATGTTGTGAGTATATATTATATTCTGGTACAATTTTTAAGTTGTGTTTTTTTTTTTTTTACTGTTAACATTAGGGTGACTGGTCTTTTATTTGGCGACTTGCTCTATGAATAGCACTTGTACAACAGCTCCATCTAGTGTCCTTTTTATAATACATTCTTCCAATCTGATTTTTTTTTTGCCTAATGCAATATGTATATTTATAGACTTCTCAGCAAATCTAAAAGCACAATCATTCATGTTTTTCAGGAGGACTACCGGCGTACGGTAACTGAAATCGATGAGAAGGAATACATCAGCCTGAAGATTATAGTATCAGAACTCAGAAACCAATATGTAGGTTGATACTTATACAGTAGTTATGCCAAAGAATACTGTGTTGCCTGCATTAACTCAATCTTCAACTTTTAGGTAACGTTACACGACATGATTCTGAAGAACATTGAAAAGATCAAGAGGCCTCGGAGCAGTAATACCGATGCACTGTACTGATGTTGATCCCTGCTCTGGACAGCCTTCATTTCCCATCATGCGTTTCCCATCATGCATCTGCCCTCACCACCAGACCCTCATCTGTACAATCAGCACAACCAATGCTGTCAAAAGGACACGTGACACACATTCATCTTATGTTTTAAATGTAAAATATGTTTCTTTTAAGCCATTTAGAGCCAACTATTCTCTCATAAAAGAGGTTACTTCATAGACAAATGAAATGTGCTATGTATTTTTTAATTTTAATTAAACATTTTGTCCTCAATAGTTTGTGGCTTGGTCTTTTACACGTTGAGAATTTAAAATCTCACTATATTGATATACAGTGACTGCCCAATATTCAAATCAGTGTATTATTCTACTCTAGGGTGACCAGAGTTTTCACATTAAAAACTGTGACAAAAATTTTCACCTTTTTTTTGTTTTTCATAATTTTTCTCACATGTTTCTTTTCCAATTTCATGATTTTTTTTTTTTCATAATTTTTCACACATTTTTATTGCTTTTTTCTCGCATTTTGTCATTTTCCCCGTATTTTTTTTGTACTTTTGCTTTCTGCATTTTTCGTCTTGGCTTAAAGTCATAAAGTATCAAATAAATAATGCTCCTTTAGACATGGCGCTGGTGAAAAACAGGGACAACTGGGACAGAAGTTTTGTAAAACTGGGACAAATGAATGATTTCAGATGAATTCACAGGGACATGGGACAGAGGGCTCAAAACTTTGACTGTCGCGGGTAAACTGGGACGTCTGGTCACCCTATTCTACTCACTGAAAACCGTTCCGCGACCAACTTTTGGGTCCTAGATTAAACTACAGATTTACAAATGGTTCAACAACAGTCATTTCCATTAAAAAGCATTACAAGTTATTAAGTGTCAAAAATGAGGGCTTAAATGTCATTAAAAAGCATTAAATAGATTTAAAACTAGTATGAAATCAAACGTTATTGGAAAATGTCATTGCTCAACTAATTTGACAGGATAAGGTGCTCAAAAATAGAAAAATTTGTGTCTAAACTGGAGTTTTGGCAGGAATTCTACTGTATTTCTGGTCAAAAGTTGTCCATTGTATCAAATTTTCTATTGAATATGGAAATTAATATTAAATATGTTCTGATTTGTGGCAATTTGTACCTGTATAAACCCTGTGTAATGCAGTGGGTTGATTGAAGTGAAGGCCTGGAAAAAGATGAATGGGACTTGGCTGTAAAGCAGACTGGATTTGACCAATGACCCTCCCTTATGTAATCAAGAGGTGAGCCACAGTGCAATATCATCACTGAATATTTTGTACTTTACTGCCTGTTACTAATGCTACTACATGCACTTTGAAACTGATCTTATGCATCTAGCGGCTACACAGTAAGAACAAGCACATGTGTTGGTTAGGAATGCCGCGGCACCTTTGCCCTTTTAGTGAGTAGTGCGCGGGACATGAATGACTGGAGCGTGTTCGGGTTAATATTTGAAGGGTTTGGTTGCGTCATTGTTGATCAATATCAGCTGACGACTTTCTGAGAAACTGGGCATAACAATAAGCTGGATTTAACCTCATATACTTTCAAAGAGTATTTTATAATCATAGCAAACCCTTTTTATGTCCAGTGGTGGAAAGTAAAAAGTACAAGTACAAGTAAAAAGTACAAATTATAGGTACTTTTACTTTACTTAAGTAAATATTATGAGGGACACTTTTACTTTGACTTCACTACATTTTAAAGCCTGTATCTGTACTTTCTACTTCACTACATTTTTTTAAATTGTGTTAAAAGTAAAAGTAAAACTGGTTTAGTCCTGGTTTAGTCATAGTTTTGTCCTGGTTTAGACCTGGTTCAGACCCGGTTTAGACCCAGTTTAGACCTGGTTTAGACCCGGTTTAGACCTGGTTTAGATCTGGTTTAGACCCGGTTTAGTCCTGATTTAGACCTGGTTCAGACCCGGTTCAGACCCGGTTTAGACCTGGTTTAGACCAGGTTTAGACCTGGTTTAGATCTGGTTTAGACCCGGTTTAGTCCTGATTTAGACCTGGTTTAGACCTGGTTTAGACCCGGTTTAGACCTGATTTAGACCTGGTTTAGACCTGGTTTAGACCCGGTTTAGACCTGGTTTAGACCCACTTTAGTCCTGATTTAGACCTGGTTTAGACCTGGTTCAGACCCAGTTTAGTCCTGATTTAGACCTGGTTTAGACCTGGTTCAGCCCTGATTTAGACCTGGTTTAGATCTGGTTCAGACCTGGTTTAGTCCTGGTTTAGACCCAGTTTAGTCCTGATTTAGACCT
>OMNZ01085680.1:0-16635 GCA_900303255.1 Lesueurigobius sanzi
CAAAACTGCTCTAAACAAGACTAATATTCTCAAATCGAGTCATTTATCCTCGTGCTTGATTTTAGTTTTGTTGTAGAACCATAAAACAGAAAAATAAATATCATTTATTCTATAAAATACTGTTTCTTTTAGTGTTTTTATCATTTATTTGAGCTGAAACACCTCAGCCCTTTCTTTACTGCAGTGTCAGACCCACCAGGAAGACAAATTTGCTTTCTAACGATAAATATTTTTTCGGTACCAGTTTTCGGTACCAATTCATTTTTCGATACCGGTAGTACATTCATTATTTTTTCGATACTGTACTGGTATCGTTTAACGGTACCCAGCCCTAGTTATGTGCGAAATTGATCACTCGTGTTGTTATGGTTTGGATCTGACCTCCCTTGACTTTAATATGGTAGAGTTGGGTTTTGAGCACCCCTAACTTTAACTTCAGATCCATGAGGTTATGTTCTCTTAGGTTTTGTGTCCGTGGGTGTCACATGATAAACAGGTCCTAGCTGGTGGGTCGGACGAAGAGCGGTTCAGAAGCCCCTCTGATGGATGACCAGTGAGGGCTACGTGTTATGGGGATCCACACCAGTCCCTTAGGACCCACCACCTGCGGGAGCAACCGTAAGGGACTGTTGCGGTGTGATCCGGGCAGCGTGGGCAATAATAATGCATTGGGTTTATAGCACTTTTCTGGACACTCAAAGGCACTGTACATGGCATTACTCTATCACTCCATACTTAGCCCTGGGGTAGACTGATGGAAGCGAGGCCCCTCTGACCACTACCAACACTCACTCACTACATTCACCCACTGGCCTGCCCTGCTTAGCTTCTGAGAACTGACAGGCTCAGGCAGAGCAAAGGAGGATGATGATTATATTCCTAGAGAAAGACTAGGGTTGGGTGCTGTTAAACAATACCAGTATAGTAGGCAAAAATTCTTCAGTCTTCATCTGTACTCTGTAGTTGAAGTGTAGGACGTTTCGATCTAACTCCAAAGATCGTCATCAGCTACTGAAGGTCTGGACACGCTGTGGGTTTATAAAGCTAGTGAACCAGCAGGAGGAGTCAGCCTCTAGGCCCCTCCTCTCTTAGTGCTAAAGGTAAAGTACTTAACGAGGGTCCATTGTCTCCCTGAGCTCCTCTCTAAGTCGTTGATACTGCTTATGGCCCTGCTGCTCCCAGGAGTACAGGCTCATTTACATGACAACGAGTCGGTTTCGCTCTGAGGTTGTTATGGCCATTTGGTTTTGGTCTCAGTAAGCTATCATAAATAGGATCCAGCTGGTAACGCAGGCCTCCATTGCTTCTGTCTCTTTAGCTATCTGTCTCTATGTATTCAAGATAACTTTGAACTTCGCAATTTTGTAAGAGATTCCAAAAGGTCTTGCGTTATCGCCCAAGATGTGACTAATAGATAAGCCAATAATTGTTGTATAAAGTCGTCGCTTCTCACTTCTCATGTCCATACAGAAGCAGAAGGAGCAAAGGAGCAGACAAGCTGACATCTGTTTGAGAAAACAAACCACAGAAGTGTGTTTTTAGATTTAATCACATACAGTATGTGACACGGCTTTTAAAAATCTTGCTTGAGGCGAAACTCAGCTTCACCCACCGCTGCGATCCCTCTAACAACCGCCATGAGCCCCCAAAATGTCTACTTGCTGTAGTTAAAACAGCGTTTCATCAAAGCTTTCCACTTAAGCGCAGTCTACACCCCGTTTTAGGAGGAAGAATCTTGCAGATGAAATGCATGGATCCAGACACACACGGCGCACTCAGTGACTAATCTCCAGTGGGAGGTGGACAGCTTGAAGCCAACAGTGCAGACTTCAGCTAAATAAACCATCCAAGGACTGACACATCTAAGTAGAGTAACAAGGGTCAGGACTCCACCCTTTATTCTGACATGCCGCTTTTTATGTGGAAACAACAATGACCATATTATAGTTACAGCTAATACTCCCGAGTCCATCAACTGCCCGGCAAG
Organism: Lesueurigobius sanzi; assembly: GCA_900303255.1. Lineage (NCBI taxonomy): Eukaryota > Metazoa > Chordata > Actinopteri > Gobiiformes > Gobiidae > Lesueurigobius > Lesueurigobius sanzi. Next base: position 1,988 of record OMNZ01085680.1, read on the forward strand.
CAACAAAAACTGAATGTTTACCGAGAGTGAGGATAGATTCTTCTTTGAATTTGAATCGGTGGCATCATTTCCCTTCCTCAGCCGGTTGCATTATGACTTCAGCGGGGGGGCGAATTTATGAGTTCACAAACAGTTTGAAAGCCACAATTTGTCCAATCACAGGAAAATGAACCAGCTCGCACCAATGACGACTCTACTTTGAGTGGAAAAGAAGTGGGGGGCGCAGGCAATCAAACATCACAGAAGCAATGGCACAAGGCAGGAAGGTTTTGTGCATATGAGGGAAGAGGAGGTGTCGAATGCTTCTTTAACACCGGTGACCCGCTCTCTTTCGGAGCAGCTGAAGATGCGTGGAGAGGCAGGAGGGGGGCAGCCTTCTCAGGAATGCCTCCGCCGCTGCCGTATATAGCAGGCAGCCCACTTGGTTCAGTGCGGTATATCTGAAGACAAGCCCGGAGAGACTTACCGGAGTCGTGCGCACGCATAAAAGGTGCAGGCAACGCACGGTGTTGCTGCTGAAGCCTACAGATTGCATTTCCACATAAAATAGCCATATCAAACACAAAGATTTAGGTCAAGTCATGCTGCTCGGAGAAAAATATCCCGGGTTAAAATCGAATGAGCTCTACACCGGCAGTGCTGTGCAGAAATTTTACATCAAGGTTTTAGATCAATCCTTGCACATCCGCCCGCAGATAGACTGACATTGCTTCCACCGTATAATTGCGTTTTTCAATATACCAACATCAGACTATACCTCCGTGCACAAGTCCACCATAGCCATCATATCAATTTAAATGATTGACATTCAATATAAATTTTGTTTGTCTTTTAATTAAAGGCCTCTTGATCCCTTTCATAAACACTCAAATAGCCTCTAATATAAAGCTGCAGGTGTGGATGATCATCACATGCAAATTAGCACATATTTAGTCCATTATGCGTTTTGCACCTTGCTTTGCCCCTTGTGCATTTTATGCGTGGTTTGGAGTCACCCCATCTCTCTTCTTGACTCACTTCAAAGCCCAATCCCTCCATAAGAGTGCCATTCTCCTTGGTGCTTATGGCTGATAGGCTGTGGCCTCATTCCCTGTACTGCTGCAGCCTGTCCCCATTGTGTCCCACTCTCTGGCAGAGCAACGTGTGGGTGGAGGACAGACCAGCGCACTCCAAACTGAATGCCTGACACGGATGTATGTGCTGCGTGTGTGTGTGTGTGTAGGATGGGTGGTTGTCTCCCCTCTCCCCCCGACCTAACTACCATCCACCTGCAATCGGTCGCTCGCAGCATCGTCGCAAGCGGGATTCGAAGGGGTACTTGTGGCACTCAGACGCCTGTTTAACTCTTGAGGAAGCTAATCATCATATTGAGGTGCTGTGTATGACGGGTTTGGGGAAAAAAATGTGGGAGAGGGAGGCGGAGGGGGGTGTTGCTTTAAATGCAAATCCCTTTCTTATAAAAATCGGTTCCGTTTAAAAGGATTTCTGGGAAGCGATCCACATTTCCACGGCAAGGGAGACAGTCGGCAAGAGAAAACAGCATAGCACCAGTCAAACATCAAGGAGGCAGAGGACGTGGAAAGAGTAGCAAGAGAAAAGGCTACATGACGGTAAAAGAAGGGATTGAGGCCCTTAGCTCTGAATAAAACCACCCTTTTCACATTTGCTGATTGAAGAAAGCTTAAGTTGAAAAATTAACCAGTCATGGTGCGACTTACGTGGCGACAAGTGAAGTGATGACAAGGCCATGACAGTTTTGTTCTTCAGTGACTTCAAAATGAGACATAGATATATGACAGTCATGTGCTTGAAGGAAAAGAATGTAATCCATACACTTACATACGTTTGGGTCTTTCACTGGATTCTGAATGCAAGACTAAGACCATTAGGGCCTGTGTGGAGTTTGTATGCACTGCTTTTGCACACTGCTCCTGACAGTTTGTGACAATGGCACTGAAGGACGGGTCAAATGCAGAGGACACATTTTTCCTATGGGAAAAGACTAAGTACACCTTACCCATATACATCATTATTTTGGAGCCATTTACTAGACTAACACTATGAATACTGTCTTAAAACAGTCACAAGCAAAGCCTCATCTCTCCCCTTCTGCAAAGCCACTACAGATGCAAGCGGGCAACCCAGCTGCCTTCACCAAAATACCAGCACCAATCAACAGTGCGGCACAAGATTTGAATACATTAGTTATTCCTGTTCACAGTAGGGCATTAACACAGAGCAACCACTATTACAGAAAAGTTGAGCTTGTGGGCAAATGGTGGCGTCTTTGTCAACACACTACAGTGATGTAACACACACAGGTAATATTTCACAGCATTTTGTATGTACGGTAATCACCTCAGTGAAGCAGAGAATCATATATTCATGCTCATTAGTCCCACCTTGCCGCAGGCCTGTACCTATAGCACTAGTAGCTCACTTTTGGCAAACTGGAAGAATTGGTCTCCATCCAAAAGAAAGGCGTTACATAACCTTTTTCATTTTGACTGACTCCGGCTTTAGACAGCCTCGCATGGCATAAACAACTGCTGTGTGGAGCTGCCGGCATAGCAAGACAGGTTCTGACGCCTCAACCTATTCTCCATCACTCCCAAGCTTCAAAATATTGTCAGGCAGTGAGACCGGGGCTGCTCTAAACAAATTATACTGGCTGTTGCGGTCTGTAAGAAAACTGACTGGTAAACAGAAGCAGGCAACAGCTGCAGTAGCATCCCATTGTGTGAGAGAAGATGACTTAGCCAAAAAGATGTCACCAAAGAGCCACAGAAACTTCAGAGGCCCAGCTAATTCCCAGCCAATTAACATATGCAATAAGTGTTTCTTATGTGAAGTGACAGATTAACAGCCCCAGTCTTTGCATCTGTTAAACCACAGCTGACCACAAAGGTGATCCCAAATCCGTCACGGATGCCTCAAAAACACACCGAGATGAAAAAGGAGCCACGCTTTCTTCTCCGTGACGGTGGAAAATTTGTCTTTGTGTTGTCTAGATTGGAGCTCGGCATCACCTCTGCCAATGCTTTTAATGTCATTACAGCTTAAGAGACTGCAAAGCTTTTGTCACAATGCTGCATCTAGTGTTTGGGAAAAAGATATGTGCGAAGAATAGAAAGAGACTAGGCAAAGAATAGCAAAGTCTCAAGGCAGTGCAGTGAGGGGAATAAAACAGTATAGCTCGTATTTTCAAGTCAAACGCACTATAAAAACTGTAATGGATCTGTTAAAGGTTTTATACTTTTGGGGTGTTTTATGCGTGGCGTGATCTGCAAGAGCTGTGTGCCTGTGTGTGCATTGACTTGCGAGGCCTCCAGACTAATTTCCACCCAAAGCTTGTTATTAATTTCAAGCCAAGTAATTATCTGATCAGGGGTCTGTGTTTTAATCTTTCACGGAGACAGAAGGAAACGAGAGCGAGCCACGCAGTGAACCAACAAGCAAGTGGTGTGTGTAAGTGACTCATTTATCCTTTAGTTGGAGCTAAAGGAGGGGAGAGATCTGGCAGCTGGGCGCTTCATCTGCCCTCCCCATCAGTTCATTACAGTATTCCCTGCGAGGTGCAGAACAAGAGGGTGGGACGATCCGGCGTGTGCTGGCAAAGGGAGAAGGCCCCCATTGCCCCAGACATGAAAACTAGACGTCTTGTTCACACTTGGCGAGAGACGCAGATGCCGCGGTGGTTGGTCGGCCCCGTACAAGCCCCCAGTTCGGATGGCGGCTTCTTCGCGCCTGTGGCCCACATTGTGCCGCAGCCACACCTGTTTGGAAACATCACCAAGTCTATCCATCACAGAAGGTGCTAAGCCGTTAAGGGAGTTTCAGTTACACCAAGTCATTAGTAAGTCCAGCCCAGTGTTGGTGACAATAAGCAACTATTGTTTACACAGGAAGTAGTATATGAGTAGAAAACTATCAAAGTAACAATGATTTTGTTTATTCACTGTGAAAGAATATTTGCCAGTTGTGAAAGACAGATGGATGCCTTTATATTACGGCAAACAGAGCTGATATTGCAATCATTTGGAGAATTAATTCACCTGTTTTAGTTACCGACAACAAAAAACAAAGCTGAAAACACAATAGAAACAACTCTATTTATTTAACTTTACACAGCGTCAACATTTCTCGCTAAAAACACGCAGCCAATACGAAAAAATCCCAGCAAACTTCTGAGAACAATTTATTCCCGTCTCTGTCTGCGAAACTCCACAAACCAAATCCCCATCCTTCTGTCAAAAAAAGGACATTTTCCACGTCCGGGTCCCGCGTTGCGACATCTTGAACTGGCTGTGCACCGCAAACTCAACCATCACCCGACACCCTTCAGTAATCCACGGGTGTCATTACACAAACTACACCCGGGGGCTTTGAAAGTCTAGAGCATGAAGTCATAAAACTCCTGCAGAAAAAGGCACCCAGTGTGGCTCGAACAAAGTGACCAGCCCGAAAGCAGACGCGGCTGACAGATTTGTGTGCCTGCCACAGAATATGTGAAGTCAGGCATCGCTCGCACGCTGTTCCTGTTTACAGCCACCATCGATCGGACTGGGCCCAACGCGAAAGGACCAACTTTGTTTCATTGTTCGGAGGGCTATTGTTTTTGAGGCGACGAGTTTCCTTTCCGAACGTGCACTTAATGCACTTAATAGCATTGTTGATGTTGCTCTCGATTAAATGCCTGCCATGATGAGAACTGATAGGAAAAGAAAACCTTCTGCCACAATCAGAAGTAGTTGGGTTACCTTTCTGATGGGAAGAAATAACATCATGCAATTTGCTTCACGGATAAATACATATTACTTTCTATATCACAAAAATTACAATCCAGTGACTAATTTTGAGCATCCACAGCCTATATATTACAGTATGCTGATGCTAACTGGCAGATTGTTGTAATGATCCTGGGCATAAATAAGAAAAAACAACTATGCAAGGGTATGACACCAGCATATAGAAGCTACCGATGAAAACAGCATAAGGCAAATGATCCAGCTGCAGCCAATGAAAGCCTCCGCTTTCCTCCATTCATCATCATTTCTCTCTTGCATTATGACAGCTAATTTGGGTCTTTATCATTCGTCCTTCCAGGGCTCACAAAGCCGATCCGGGGCTATATCTAACTATTAACATCAAGTCTGCCGTCTGAAACTAATGCAAATGATGGGCCCTGGACTTTATGCATCTCCTGCAAAGCTTTACATTCGCTCCCTCCCCAGGTCAATACCACAGGCTGAAGCGGCTTTTAAATCTCCATCTGTGTTCTCTGCCAGTGCCGCTTTTGACCACAAGCAGAGGGGCACACCATCAGCCCTTAAGCAATCACGTGAGGCTTGTGTATTAGCTGCGATGCCAGAATGTTTTAGTATTGATTTTAGGGTAAGCTTGTTAAGGGTCCCTCAGGAGGAAGCCCTGGGAACCTTTTGATGGCTTCAAACTGAAAAGTAATTGCGGCAGGGTCTTAGAAATAGATTTCCTGGACATATCAGGAGGCCAAATGGACAGTTTTATTACTGGGGGTGTCAGTGCTCAGAGCAGGTTATAACGCAGGATGATGGAGGTCCTTTTTATTTGGGTTACGGCAGAGCAGCAGTACCACTGATGATTGTGGGTTTTATTAGGTAAACCTGGAAATGCATTACCGTTTTACGACTGAAGTATATTACACCCATTGGAAATATGGAAGATTACATAAAAATTAACAGTGGAGTTGCATGGACTTAGTTTAAAACATCCCACTTGTCTTCTGGAGATGCAGTTTTTGATTCTTACTTGAAATGATTTTGTTGATTCAATAAGAGCAGTGAATTAACTAAGGACTCTCCAAACACTGAGGTGCCTAATCAGAACCGACCATCAAGAAACTAGATAAACAAAAATGTGCCCAGGCCACAAGTAGAGCGCTAACCGTGTAATAAAGCCCCATGACAGATCACAGAAGGGGGTTCCTAAATTAAACACAGTCACCACACATTTACACTTTGAACAAACAAGTCAAATGTTCCCACACTTACCCTCCTCTGCAAAGATCCGAAGAGTCCAGTCCAAGACCATGCACCACAGCAAGAAAACGCCTCTGTGTGTCAGCTCCATAGCGGCTTAGCGAAGGGACACAAAGTAAACTTCAGGCTCAAATTAAAAAAAGACAAGAGGCACGGGCAACTCGGCTGTGCACTCCCTGGCCGCAAACCAGTCCGCATTTAAACTTCTGGAGAGACTGTGATCAAAACACCGCAGCAGCGCAGACCACTCTGGAGCTAAAGTGCACGCTGGTAATGTTACACTGCAGATCGATGAGATACGGGGCACGTTTAACAGCGCGGTGGGGAAAAAAAAAAAAAAAAGAGCGTGATGTTGTTACTACAAACTTGTAACCGGCCAACTTCGTCTTTGTGCGTGACCGATGAAGCAACACAAGTTGTCCCTCAGTCCTCGTCCCACTGCGTCTTCTGTCAGCACAAGGGGAGCATGGTCCAAAACTTGTAGTAAGCGATCATGAGATTAAATCGGCTCTTTGTGCCCCTCCACACGACTTCTCCCCAATCTCTGCCCCTAAGCAAGGCTCGTCGAGGGGGCTTACTGCTGGATCCTCGGCCAGCGCACCTCATGCATGTCTTTTAAGGGCTCAGATAATCCTCATTATCAGCATCTTCTTTTCTTCTTCCACATCGCCTTGTCACACTTCGCGAACAGTCGTCTAAAGTCTTATCGCCGTGCCGCGTACTCACCAGACTGTCAGGCAGCTTGAGGATACGACCAGCCAGCCCAAGCTCCTGCTGTTGTTGTTGGGGATATGCGCGACAGGTCTAGCTTGGCCCGTTTTCCACGTTGAATGCGCTCCAGACTGAGGCAGAAGGTGCGGGCAGGTGTGCGTAAAACTCCGTGGGGAGGACGCGCGGCGCACGGTAAAAGTTGTAGGCTGGAGCGGCTCGCACGGCTCTCTTCAGTAATGTGGTCACCGAGGACTCGTGCTTCATCTCCGCATCAAGCCCAGAGTGGAATGGCACCAGCAAACCCCGCCCACGTTGCCATAGCAGCCGCATCAAGGCCCCAGCGAGGGAGCGAGAGGGGGACATCCGGTGGTAGCTTTCACAGTAAACAGCGTATGTGTACAAGAGTCTAAAGTGGACCCCTGGGCAGGGCCGGCCCAAGCGTCTACGGGGCCCTAAGCGGAATCATGTCATGGGGCCCTCGCAATTTCAATTTCCTTTCAGATAAATATATTCCAATAAATAAATGAGAGTCAATTCCCCCACCCTTCAAAATGACTATTTGTAACAGAAAGTAGACTGCACGGCAAACAGGAATTTACAAATGAGTAGAATTTTCTTAAAATTTGTATATTTGCCCCTGATTTGAATAACTCATTAAAAATATTCTGAAAAAATTAGATAAAACGATATTAATTTACTTGAAATAAGAATGTTGTTGATGTGTTTTCTTAATTTAAATTTAGAAATAAAAACTTACCCCAATGGCGAATATCTTGAAATCATGCTCAACATTTTACTAGTTATTTTGAAGAGACATTCGACATTTGAGTTAAATTGAGTCAAACAACACCTGTAACACAAATGTATGCACTATTGGGGCCCCCTGGTGGTCTCGGGGCCCTAAGCAGCTGCATAGCCTGCTTATTAGGCTGGGGGGCCCATGTGTGGTGGGTATTTAAAAAAAGAGAGAACGCAATTCACTCATAATCATTTCAATGTGCCTAAAATAGTGGGCCAATAATACATCCTGAAATGGTTATAATGATGGAAACAACTATTCTAATAATAAAATCTGTGTTTATGCATGTTCGCAAACTCATTAATGTATTGTAACTTGTTCTTGGGAGATTATCTGTTGAGTATGGGGTCCTCGCTGCCAAAAGTTTGGCTGTAAAACTGTCATTTTTCATTCCCTACTCGGTGGTGATAAGTACCCAGAGCTGGCATGGGGTAGACTGACAGAAATGAGATTACCACTGTGCCCCATTAGGCCCCTCTGATAACTCACTCAACCCATGATGCTCACCCTGGTAGTAAGACCGTGATACCGTACAAATTATAGATTTTATTTTGGAAACCGAATACTTCCTGTAAGAGAATGTACGTTGGTGATCGTCATCTTTACCACAGAAAAACAATCAGAGCTCCATCTACAAGTCTCTGCTTGCATCTAAGACCACGTCATTTGGAGTTTCTTCTGTAAGGCTATATGAGATGTGGTCCTAATCCTTTGACTCTTTTTCTTTTCAGGATTTAAATTTGAGAGTAAATCACAAAACATGAAATTACATGACATGTCCTAATTATCCCATTTCTAATACCAGCAGCCTATTCATCTTTGTCACCTGCAGCTTTAACCCAAAGGAGCAGCTTGGGTAGACTGTCGTCTGAAAGGTACAGCCACAAATCAGTCTGTCTCAGTGGGATAACCAACTTGACCTTTAGAGGACTCTGAGTGTCCTTTCTGAGCTTCAAAGGACACACATATAGGTTAACACAGGTCTCTGGCTCAGGCCTAAAGTAAAAGTCTGCAAAATGCTGATAGACCAACTTAAAATGCTTTAGACTTTAATCACCTAACTGCGGATCATACCCTGCCGCCACACTGCCTTAGGCCGATAAGACTCTTTCCCCGCAGGGTTAAAAGGAAAACTGCCAGTACAGAGGGCTATAGAAATCCCAAATTGTGCAACACAGCTGAATCTTGTCAGTTTTGATGCTTGAGTCTGTCATAGTATTCTTCAACAAAACATCACCACAATGGCACATTCAAATGAGAGGCATGACATTACAGATTCGTTACATCAGAGTCACAGCTTAGCCCATTTCCTCCTTTAATTACTGGGACTTATGCTCAAGGGGGAACTGAACTGAAGCAATCACTTTTGAAGAATATGGCCGCATGAACAAGAGGAAATGCTAATTTTAAGTCCAAATGACAAAAATGTAAATAAAGTATTAGCAATTCAAAAAACTAACAAGGACGGCCGGGTGTAATTTTGGTTGAGACGGACTAGTTTCTCGTTCAAATGGTTTGAAGTTGTTTTTCTCAATAATGACATAGGACACCACCACACGTTCCCTTCATGTCATGATTTGGCTTTAATATTTGTCTGATACTGTGGATGATTTTGAAAGCATTCGCAGATGGCACACAGATTTTGATATAATCTCAAAACGACCATGCCTCGTCTTCTCAATCAAATAGAAACCAGAGTTGTGTTTGTCAAAACAAACATAAGATCAACTCGACCAAACCTTTCTCAAACAGTACACTGTGTAGCATCTGCTGCCCTCGTGGGCTCGCTTGTTTCTTGTTCGTGCTCTTGTTAAGGTGTATAGGAAAGGACACATACAGATAGTGCTCAGTTGTGTCCAAACAATTGCCAGTTTCTGAATTAACTTGGTTGCCATGCAGTTTCAAACTAGGACGGTAGGACAACTCCAGGCTACAGCAGCTTAGTTCTGCGTTAAAGCGCTGCTAACAATGTGAGCGGCAGGAAAGGAATATACAGCACCAAAACGTCTCACCATCAAAGGTCTACATATGAGCGTCATGTTAGTAACGATAAATCCTGCCTATCCCCAATGGGACGACGGCCCAGTGGCCTCATGGTGGGTCTGGAGCCTGCATGAAAGGGCCTAGGGCTACATATGTCTGCATATGCCCGGAAACTTACAGGTTTCATTCAACTCAGTCTTCTCCTTCAGATTCCCTATCAGCCTACTCTTTAGCTCACACCTAACACCTGATGTCTGTTCATTGATGGTCACATGTGGTTTCCTGCCCCGCCCCCTCGGGGAGTGTCATTGTTCCCAGGTGCCTCGACTTCTGTGCGACTCCCCTGCGAACTACGATAGGAGCAACACATCATCACTAAGCAGCGCTCATCATGGGAAGGATCATGAGAATGAATGCCTGCACCACCCCCATCCAGCCTGTCCGTCCTTGGGAGAGGATCCCCCCCTTCATGTGGACCTCCCCGAGGTTTCTCCTTTTGTCCCAATGGGTTTTTGAGTTTTTCCTTGATGAGAAGGAGGGTCTAAGGACAGGGGATGCCCCAGCACTATTAATTTTCACTAATTGTCTTTCTTTTGCTTGTGAAGCCCTGCGAGGCGACTGTTGTGATTTTGGTCTATACAAAATAAATTGAATTGAGTCAAAGCTATAATGTGAGGTAAGTTTTTGTTTTAGGTAAGTTAATTCAGAAACTGCAATTAGAGCTGACACATTTGCTATGTGCCTTACCATCATGGAAAGCCACAACATGATTTTTTGAACGTAGACTTAAAGTAAAGATAGTGAAGCAACAAGATGATAACACATACCTTGGGGACTGTTTAACTTTGAGTAGTCAGTCTGCACTCACACTGAACATAAGCACTCAGAGTGCTTTTATAAACTGTTGTGTTTTATAGGCCACAGTGAGCTTGTACAGTGCGCAGTGAGACGGAGTGACTTGGGAAAGCTGGTTGGACGGGGCCTCTCTCCAACATGTTTCCAATCTACCTGCAGACAGACGCAGAACATGGCACTGTACTTATCTTCACAAGAATCAGTTATTTCCTATAGGAGCTGAGCGCACTCTGAAACTTTACACCGCTTTTGGATAGAGTCAGGATTATTTCATGTTTTCATGGTTTTTCGGAAAGCACTCCATAAAAGTCAACCATTTCCATAAGGGCAAAGACGGCAGAGCATTCCTTTACAGAATATGCAAGTCCACGTTCTGAGGAATACAGTTTGCACATATAACTATTAAAGTATTACTTTATACCTTACGCTTTTTGGAGTGAAATGCACTCCCTTTTGTAGATACTTTTTAGATGAAATGCAGTCTGGAACTAACTGCAATTACTTGAATTTATAAAAACATTGTTGATAGCCTGTGTATGTGTTGTGAATAGAATAGAATCCTTGGCAAAGTAATTATTTCAATTTTAGGATCATGTGTTATTACCCCACTGGAGACAGTGTGCAATTTGGTCCTGGTGACTTCATAGTCCTCGGTTAAGCTTTTATTTTTCCAGATGAAATGTACAGCACCCAGAGGCATTTTGGTCAAATTATTCTAATTTCCCTGGTGCCCAAACTATTTTCATTTTAATTTTGTTTTTGTCTGTTAATAATAACTTCAGGTCACACAGTTTTGGAGTTTGGACATCAATGCATCTTATCCTGTTTGATGTACGGCAGTGTCCTCAAAATGTCACACGGAATTTCTTTTTAGGCACTGTCCTTGAGTAGAACTTATTAGACCCAACTAAACCAGATCTACACCAGGCCCAAAACCGACTAAACTAAACTTATCAGATCCAGTTTGTGGTGGCAGTGGTTCCCCCTCCAGCCCAAAGCATACTGTTGTTGTGTTCTTGGCAGGGCCCCTCACCCGCCTTGCCTCTTGTGTATATGTACACTGACTGGACTGCTGTATGAATGTTTGTGACTGCAAATATGGGCCAGTGGTGATTACTGCACTGATGATATTCATCTAAACTTTGAAATGTGAATTACTTCATCGTCAGAAGAAAGTTTTTGTTTGCTACCATGGACAGCAGTTCAGAGCCCCTGCATTATGCTGATAGGGTGGTCCTGCCACTTTTGCCCAATAATAATGGTTTAAACTGCTTAAAAGAGCAGTGATGACTGTATCAGATTGTGCGGAGACCTATTTTCTTAAATCCCCTTTCTCTGTGAGAGCTTTGGGGGAACCGCAGGAGCCAGTATTATCTTGGTCTTTAAACCTAAGAAGGCATCTCTTTTCAAAAGCCATAGAGAAACTGCATCTTAACCACATTACACCCCGCTGTGCGCCGATCCCAGTGTGAATGATTTGGTCTTTATGTGGCCCACAGAAAGAGGACGCAACACGCCACCACCCAGATTTTAGGACTTGCCCAACACAAACATTTTGACAGATGCCAGCTTTGCATCTTCTTTTTTTCCAGGACAAAGGGGTGAGCAGAAGAATGGCAGAGCTGAGACGCAGTGGGTTCAAATGAATAATAAAGTATGAACATGGAAGAGGCGTTTTGATGGCAGACGGCAGGCCAGAGCTGTCATGTAGTAATGAAGCTAACAAATGACGCCGAGAAAGTCCTCTGTGCAGCTACAGAGGAGACGAAGATGGGGGCGAGTTACACCGACTCCAGTCTGATTTGATAAAACTATGTTCAAGACAAAACCAAACCCCCCAGTAACAACAAACAATAGGGACAACCATCACCACACATTGTGACGACTTGCCCCACACATAGACCACACTGTCACGGTCGATTTAGCTGTTTTTGACGGTTAATAACTATTTATTGCAATAACATGTAACAAAGGAAGCAGTGCTCAAGGGTTTAAGCTTTCATTTACTGCTTGTGTGGCTCTGTGAAACATTCTGTTGATGAGCTGTGGACAACCAGCCCTGGTCTATCCTAAAAGCTGACACACTGTGGATGTTTGGATCACACTAACACTTCAGACAAGCAAACCATACTACAGTAATGAAGACCAAAGTTATTCATATTCAGGAGCTGGAGATTTTGAAAGTTGAAGGCCATAAACTATTCAGCCGGTGAGTATTGTACCGATAACGGTTTTGCCTTTAGATCGAATGAAAGAGCCCAGCCCTTTGTAGGATGACATCATGAGAAAACTATAGCTGCCTGGGCATGTCTCACGTTGAGGAAGCATTTAAGGTCCTTTACTGCGTGGGTTAGCTTTCACAACATGTCCACGTTTGGTTATTTTGGCTCCTCCATTGACATTTGCACAGGGAGGAAACAGTAAAGCCTCATGCCTGACTGATGCTGCTGCTTTGAGACCCCTCAGCTGCTCCGTCCCAGGTCATTTTTTAGAAAAGTAGATTAGTCTGAAGATTGTCTGTTTTCAAATTATATATTTTTCTGAATCATGTACTTAGATAGAAGGATGTTACTTCAAATAGGAGTTACCAACTGTGCTATTGGCTGAGACATGGAGGGATTATTCTGAAAGTAGTTGGCTAATTGTATGATTTGGGAATATGATAAAGGCATATTATTTATGTGGTTGTATCAGTCAAATTTATAGAACTAACCCAATTTGTTTTTTTCCCTTTAGTTCAATGCCACTTTTACTTTTCCTCCTGTTTGAGTTTATTTTAAGACGACAATAAGGTGAGACACTGCTGGGAGACAAAGTAAACTGAGTGATATCCATTTTAAACTTTTGCTGTAGGTTACTGACATTACACTCAAAAATAGATCAAAACAATAATTTACGTGAAATAAGCATGTGTTTTTCTCAATTTAAGTGTCAGAATCTTTCCCTACTGGCAATAACCACTCACAATATGGATGTATTGAGGGGCTCCTTGTGTGTTGTTGAAAAGAGAAAATGGTTCCCCTGATGGGAGCGGGAGAGATGGGGGCAAAAAGAGCCTCCGTGAGGAGCAAGTTCAGCTCGTGCTTGTAGGGGCAGGGCGCCCTCTGCTGGGCATTCAGGGAAATTAAAGCAGATGTATGAATTTATTCAAAACACAGTCAAAGAAGTAAAGAAAGTTCTGGGAAGTGGTAATACTGTAATTTGGTGAACTATTTGTAGATTTATGCAAATGACAAGACTTTAAATTCCAGGCTCTAATGTGCAACGAACATCAACAACAAAAAAAGAACAGTAAAACATTGATTAAATACTTTTTGTTATTGCTGTTGTTACTTTTCTTATTTTATTTATATTTTTTATTTTGACGGGAACATATTTTTATCAAAATATTTTGAGAAAATAATTTGAAGCAATTTCCCAAATATAATTTTCTCAGGATTAATCAAATATTCCCACCACTTTATTTCAGTCGGAGCATAAATAATTGGACCTTGCATTCAAATAATGAAACCCACCAATTACCATTCAGAAGAAGAAACAAAACAATCATACGAGTCCATTTTCCGAAAGCATTTTAAATTTATTTATTATTTTATAGCTAATTACAACAAGCGCTTCACTGAACTGGAACATTTTATTTTGCTTGATATTGTTCTTTGTTAAATATATTTTTCTGCATCAGTTGACTTTGTTGTAACGTTTTGTAATCAGTCTTTTCTGTAAAAATTCATATATTTGATAAGGAATATCACACTATGATATGGATGGCTGAGAGAGATATTAAGAAATACATAGAACTCTCCAAAAAAATAAATAAATAAACCAATTTGTCAAACATAATTATCCGTTCATTGAGGTGATGTCTCCTGCTGTGAGCCTTCCCTGTGTCGGTGTGGATAGTGTTGGTGGTGCAGGAGTAGGGCTGGGTACCGTTAAACGATACCAGTATGGTACCGAAAAAATAATTAAGGTACTACCGGTATCGAAAAATAAATTGGTACCGAAAACAGGTACCGAAAAAGGTGTTTCAGCTCAAATAAATGATAAAAACACTAAAAGAAACAGTATTTTATTGAATAAATGATCATTATTGTTCTGTTTTATGGTTCTACAACAAAACTAAACATCAAGCACCAGGATAAATGACTTGATTTGAGAATATTAATCTGGTTTAGAGCAGTTTTGACTAGATTAGACATATTTACTACTGTCATCTACATTATTATTTGGTTTATTTCATGACAGTTTTTTACTGATTCAAAGGTAATCTCACTTGAATTAGG
>OMNZ01085686.1:0-10026 GCA_900303255.1 Lesueurigobius sanzi
AACAGGAAATGCTTTTACAACAAAAGTGGGCGGGGCAGAATAAGGTGAATAATGAATTGAAAAATGTATGTTGCTTGAGTAGATCAACTTTGCAAAGAAATTAGCATGGCGCTAAAAGAAAAAAATAAGAAAAAAATCCCAATAGCTGGGATGTTGAAATATTTCATACGTTGTCAATTACAGATTGTCAAATATATTGTTATTGTGATATTTCTTTCTTACATCGTGATATTGATCTTAGGTCATATTTACCTGCCCTACATCAGTATAGGTTTTGTTCATGCAACATTGTACCATTCCAAAGAGTTCATTAAAGGCACCTGATTTTTTTTTTTATTACAAACAATGGGCCTCATTCATGAAACGAACTTACGCACAAATTTCTTCTTAAGGCCGACTTAAGAACATTTGGCATTCACAAAATTTGTTCTTAGCTGAAAGACTTCTTCTGGAAGAACAAATCCTAAGAACAGTCAGGAGGACTCTTACGCACAAAAAATCTGCAGTTTTAGAATATTATCACAGTCAAAATGGATCCAAAAAGTCTACATCTTTCACAGCATGAGTAACATTTTTCTAAAAATTATTTCACTTAAAAATATATTTTTTGAGAGAATGAAAGTGATCAGGTGGTATACTGTAGAGCAGAGATAGTTAGTGTAGACTTTCACAGCTGAGGGCTGAAGCTCGTTAGTTGCTGCTCTGAGTCACACCTGTCATAATCAGAGGAGAGATCAGGAGTTCTGCCTCATGCCCTTGTCATGCCCATATATGGAAGTTTAGAGGGTGTGTCTTAGTATTTTCATAGTCAATATAATGTAAATGTCCTGATAATGAGGGGGAGTGGTGTTCTTAGTGTCACGTTCATGAATTTGGGGCATCTGTCTTTAAGAAGAGTTCTGTCTTCTTAAGAACGCTTCATGAATCAGAGTTTTTCTTAAGTTTTTCTTAAGAGGCCCAATGAAAGCGGAAGCAAGTAAATTCAATTGATAGTTGTGGTCCAAACACATTCCTAACTTTCCTCGCACATTTCTTCAGAGAGATGAGCTTATAAGCAAATTTCACACTTTTTAGGATCACTGTCACAGAAATGCCAAAAAAGTAGGCTGAAAACTCATGAAATTGATAAAAAAAAAAAAAAGCTTTATATTTAGATGCTATGATATTTATATTTAGATATACTAAAGGAGGACAAAACAAATTCCATTCCTCTTCTAGGTAAAAATCAGGTATAGTGCCTTTATGTGTCACAATGCTTTGACTCTTTAAATAAAGAATTCAATTCTCTCTGTTAATGTGCCTCGGATGTTTGCCACATAACATTTTTTAGATTTGAATTCATAGTTTGATATTGATGTGGAGAACAGACCAACATGTGTGCAAATTGCAGAGACATTCTCTCACATGAAAAACAACAACAACAAAGCAACAAAATCTTTTCTGTCAGCCAAAATAACTAATGCGATTGCTGTCAGTTGGTAAAACCTCAAGCCATAAGATTAATATGGCAAATTTGTGCATCTAATCCTAAACAAAAGACTAATAACACAATGTGGATTACCTGTTTGGATGTTTTTTCCTCAAATTGAATGAATTGCATGAGTTAGTTATTACATTGACTTTGATGATTTTCATTTCTCCATCTGTTTCAATTAACATGAGAAGTAATAGAGATAACAAAATAGGCTGCATTAAATTATAGTCGACAATTTGTACTGTTTGTAAGATACACCACAACAGAAGGTTGTTTGTTTGTTTGTAAACTTTTATTAACATCCGAAATAGACTTTGAGAGAAGAAATCAGCCAACTCCAGTCATGTATAGCATATAAATTGTGTCTTGATGTAGTTATCCACGGTCCTCTTTTCTTATCACACTCCGGAGACCACTTCTGTCGAAAAGTGTGTGCGCTAAACTCAATGACATCAACTTGTGAATATTTTAACCTTTCATATAAATAGGCTGGGAGAGCTGTGCTTTAATGCCATGTGCCGGTATAACGAAGGGTTAGCATTCCTGGAACGTTCAATCACCATGCAGATCATTTTCTCCAGCGCCACTGAATCATGAAGGACACTTTAGTCTGAGATGTGAGCTAAATGCATAAGCGGCGTTAAGCACTCTTGGAGTTTGTTGAAGAAAGTGATGCAACTTTGTCACAGTATGGCTCTTTTGCCCTATCAAGGCAATGAAGGTAGTTTTTTTTTTCTTTTTTTTTTTTTTTTTTTTTTTTACAAAGTACATATTAAGTCAAAAGTAGGTAGCAAAAGTTTCATCCACGTCGTCACCTGCAATTATTGTTAAGGAGGTAAATCTTTAGGCGCCACGTTTATTTTAGGCGCTGGAAACAGATTAATGTATGGCCAGTTCCTCTCACATCGCCAAGATACACCTAAACTTTCACCCACTTTATTTCTGAGATCCATTATTGCTGTTGTTTTCATGATCGCCCTTGACAAAGTAACACCGGTTCCATTTTGGCAACTTTGGCGCCTAAAGGGTTAATGTGTGCTTTCGCTTAATTCACTTGATTCAGCTTTTTGACGTGTTAAAAGCAACTGTTAGCCTCTCACAGAAGGCTTACAATTATGACAACCTCTTTTAAACAAGAGTGCAAAATCTGCAAAGATAAAGCCTGTTTGTGAATCCACCATGCTACTAAATCTAGCTAGCATTAGCGTTACATGCCTCATTAAACAGCCAGTGGTGATCAAATGACATTTAGCTGCATGATTTGTCACATAGTAACATATTTTGTTTGCCTACTTTGCAATAAAGTGTGGGTAATTAAATCTGCTGCTTGAGGATTGGTAGGACTATTTTAGGGTTTAGGGTTTGTGCGATGGCAAATTTTAACGTTGGCATTTTAAAAGAAGGCCAGTAAACAGTTCTAGAGTTTAAAAGTTGCAGCGGTCAACATTTAGGAAGGAATACAAAAGTTTTACAAATGCCTGGTAGAGTGGCAAGCAAAGAATGAATGTGCTAAAAAAGAATAACTGTAGAAATGCTTAATGCATGCTTTTCCTGTTTATTTTCACTCATAAATCACTGGCATCTAATGCTTCCTCAAAGTCCGTATTGAAGAATGACTGACAGGAGGCCCAGGCTGTGCAGGAGAGTGGAACACATGGCTAATACTGAGCTAGAGTTGCTGATACCGCCAGGATTCTGCCTCCTGACACTTCTGGTGCGTAGCGTGGTGGTTTTCTTTGTGTGGGTGGACGGGCTCTCGGTTGTAAAGTATGTGTTTGTGGCAAGTGTCACATCAGCCATTTCTGTCATGTAGCTTGCATCAGAAACGGAGGAAGTTTCTGTCATGTGAAAGTATGAATCAGTGTCTGAAAAATCTTCTGCAGTCTGAAGTGTTAGTTTGTTATTGGTGGAAAAAGTTGGGATATAGGATGGATAGTATGGAGTAGTCATGTGGTCCTTGGTGCTGTATGGCAGATACCACCTCCCTGTCACACTGGCCCCAGGGGTCATGGAGTTGTGGCCTTGTGCGCTAGCAGCAAGGGGTGGTAGATCGTAGGACGCAAAGTGCCATCCTCCGGTTCTGCCAACCCGCATTCCTCCACAAATAGGCTGGGTATGGCAGGGGCAACCAAGGACACGGGCCAAAGACTGCTGTGCCCAAGACATGACATAGGCAATTTCATCGGGAACATGGCAGGCCCAAGGGTTACCCCCCAGATGGATGAGTCGGAGGGAGGTCAGCTTTTCCAGTGCCCCAAAAGGCATTGTGGTGAAGCGGTTATCTTGTAGATAAAACTGAGTTAGCTTTGGTAGTCTGTCCAGGCAACCCGGTAGAACCCTTACAAGCAGATTATGGGAAAGGTCTATAGTGTCAAGTTGATAGGGCATGTTGGTAGGCATGGTCCTGAAATGGTTATAGCTCAAGTTGAGTGTGCGAAGATTTATCAAGGTATTGTTTATGAAGATTGCGCGCTCTAGCTTGTTGTATGACAAATCAAGAACCTGCAGATTCCATTGGTACGCAGTGTCATTCTTTTCCAAAAGTTGCACACGATTATAGGACGCATAGAGCTGCCAAAGCGACCTTGGAAGTCCTGTGGGTAGGTGAATCAACCTATTGTAAGACAAATCAAGGACTCTCAAATGCGTGTACGGCGTCAGGTGGATGTCCAAGTTGTGAAAACGATTATGGGACAAGTTGAGGGTGCGGAGATTGTACTGCAGACCGTCAGGCAGTAGTTTGAGCCCCCTCCAGGAGCAGTCCACTTCCCTGTGACTACGACTGCAGGTGCACATGGAGGGACAAACAGCCAGGACGCGCCAACCCAGCAACAACACAAACAGCAATTCCAGGAGGGCCTTATTAGGGGAGAGCTTCAGCAGCACATTCCTGCAAGGAAGAATGAAAGACAGACAGATATTGGAGTTTGTCATACACGAATGTGTTCAGTAGCACTAGGGAAACAGAAGTCACCCTGGCCTGGATAGTGAGTAAAGGGGACAAATATTTGCTTTCACTAGAAGGGTCTGTAGAGGCATTGCTGACAGAAACTAATTGATTTTTAACAAGTTTCTGGCCTATTTCCTGTTTGCACACACAATTGAAAAGCAGCCGATTGACGTTTCCATCAATTGGGCAGAAAATAATGTATAAATCTTAGCTTAGCAGAATTTTTTTCTGGCCACGAACAGTCATTCATCTCATAGAATGAGAAATCCCGCTCGTCATTCTGCCTGACATCAGTTTGCCTGTTCAATCGTCAGTGGTTGTCCGTGCACTTAGTCCCGTGCCCTCAGAGGAACATGAACTAGCTCAATAGATGGGTTTTATTAATGACTCCACAGAGAACTAATGCATCAGCTGCTTTAAAGGCAGAGAGAGCAAAGACACACACAGCCGGGAGCTCCGTACTGCTGAGACTGCAGTACTTTTTGCCGTAAATGGAGTGCGGGTGTGGTACAAGGATAAGTGTTCTTTTTTTCCTCCCTCTATATAAAGAAAGCATTTTAAATTCCAACTCACCTTCTCATCTTATCATTCCAGTCACTTTTCTCTCCTCCTCTTTTTGCTTGCCGGCCCGTTCTCTCTCCAAACCAGCTGCTGAAGGTGGATTTTCTTCTACAGAGATTTTGACCCCAGTTCCGGTAAAGCCTTTTTTGGGAGTCCTTGCAGCTTTCTTTGGCTCAGTTTTTCAACGAGCGGCAGAGAGATGATGGTGCCTGTATAGTATGGATGTTTTTTGGGGTTGGTGCGATGAGAGACACTGCAGGATGTGAATTTACTCGACTGTGCAGTGCAAGTGCAGGCAGGGATGGGATGGGTGGGGGAGAGTGCGAGGAAGGGGGGGTTGGAACTGACTGAGGGGTCCCTTGGCTACAGAGCTGCAAAAGGATAGACCTCTGCATTTTAAATAATGGAGGACTTTGATTAGCATTGACTGGCCTGGCTCATTGTATTGTGATTAAGGGAGAACAATTAGGACTAAAGCGGTTTCTAATAGAGCTGCACCACAGAGGAGAAACATGCAAAGATGATATGCCATAATGGGTTAAAATCAAACCAGGGCTAACACAAGACTAATAGTGGACTGCGTTAACCGCTTATATGGTGTTAGCGAGTTAGATGTACTCCATAGTAGATACAAAGATGATTAACTGTCATATAAATGTGACTGCACCAACCAAAAAAAACATGATTTATTTCATTATTGCGTATTTTTACATTGTTCACTAAAGCTTATCCCTCTTGTACTTGTGTGGGATATAGATTTGCAATACAGAAAAATAATCTAAGTCAGTGTTTCCCAACCAGAGTGCAGCAGGAAATCATCAAGGGTGCCGTAGAAATTTTACCTGAACAACACACTGTACCACTTTGGTACAGTATTGCGGGGGAAAAAACAAAGTAGCTCACAGTCATGCTGCCAATGAGACTTGGATTATTGATGTAGGATTATTGTGATATGATAATTTGTGAGTGTCCCCTCGATTCTTGCAAAAAAGCGTCACCGTTTTGTTCAACTACGCAGGCACAGATCTTACACTAAATAGATACATTTTGACTATATGGACTTGTATTTCAAAAAATATACTTTTTTGTAACATTGTTCTTAAGTGGGGTGCCTTATGATTTTTCTTTTGTAAAAAGGGTGGCTTCGCTCAAAAAGGTTGGGAAACACTGATATACAGTAAATAGTAATTTGGATAAAGAGCAAAACGTCCTATACTTCAACTACAGAGTACAGATGAAGACTGAAGAATCTTTACCCAGGATGGACAACTCCTGTATGATTGCGAACCTACACAGAGTAAATAGTAATATATATATCTACTTCAGTTTATATCAGGGGTGTGAAACTCATTTTGGGTTGAGTGCCGAAATTCACCTAGGATGGCGGCTCGCAGGCCGCATATGTAAACAGGAAAATACTATTAATAACACATTTTTAAATAAATGAATAACAATAATGAGCACTGTATTGATTCACCTCATTTAATTGCTATTATAAAATTGTCCTACAGAACTGTAGCCTAATAAATAATTCTAATGGCTTACACTTATATTAGCCTGTCACCAGCACCATAGCTAGGAGTTTAGAAATGGTAAGGTGAAAACATGTTTATCTGGGGGGGGTCTGGTGGTCCTCCCCCAGGAATTTTTTTTATCACAGAGATGTAATGTAGTGCAATCTGGTATATTTTAGATAACATATTCTATTTTAATCAGTCTTATTACACAATGACACAAATACACTGAATTAGATCACAGGCTACATTATTACTACAACCCTCACAATTTTAAAGCTGGTATTAATTTAAATGTATTATATTTATTTATCCATTGTTTTATTTATTTATTGACTGTCTGTATCCTGCACACACAGTGCCCCACACTGAGTTGTGGAGTGGCCAGAAGTGCCAATAAAACACTAAAAACAAAACTTACCAGTAACAGAACACGTGCTGTTTTTGTAGCTTTTAAAATGGTACTGTAACAACCAGGCATTTCCCCAACGGCTTAGCTTCAGAAATCTCACCGGATCAGGCAGAGCAAAAGCGGTACGGCCATAAGACAGTGTCAGTGCCCTCTGCTGGACAGGTGTGGGATTCCTTCCTTTAAAAAAAATAAGAAAGTGGCTGCCCCCTAGTTGCTGAATTGAGCATTTTGGTTATTTCGTTAAAATGTCATAACTCTGCACAGGAATGGGTTAGAGACTTACTTTTTTATTTTTATTTTGACATGTTCAGAAATGTATGCTCTATAGGCCATGGGCCGGATGAAACTCTCTTGGGGGCCAGATCCGGCCCGCGGGCCGTATGCTTGACACCCCTGGTTTATATACAAAGAGGGGTTAAGATGAAGATGAAGCAGTGCTAGATATGTGAGCCGTGGAGCATTGAGGTGAATGAGAAGGTTATTTTTCACAGCTCCTGGCAACAACAATATGGTGACATATGACTTGATGCTGTGTTATTTTGTAAATTCAATCTCCATCCTCATATTGCAACATTACCATATGGCCCACAAGTGCCCAATAATCTTCAATTCAACGCATATGATTGACATGATTACTTTGTAGTGCATTCCGTAATAAATGCTACTTGCTATAGACGTTACATTCGTCTGCATGATGCTGGTGAACCATAATGTGCACACCAAGATTATAATTCATTCTCTCTAACATACTGCATCAGTTCTCCTGCTATATCTCTTTGCAAATTCAGTGGCTCTCCCTGAAGCTCCAGGATTTATTACTCGGGGCTCTCCTCCACTGCAGCTTCCTGCCTGTCATCATTAATACAAGCAATGCTCCGCTCCGCACTGCATTGCTGTACTTCTCTCTCACATGATTAACTCCAGCTATACAGGACGGCCCACTGCTATAACAGATGGCTCTCATTGATAAAGTATAGGAAGGCCACAAAGCTGAACAGTGTATCCCCCAGAGACTCGGTGCGTGAGGTATTTTTCATGGAAATGATCACAACAGCTATTTTTACATGGCTTGTGATTTCCCCGCATGGCCCTCGCTGCAGTCTGCTCTCACTTCTGGCTCACACTAAAACTGAAACTTCTGCCATCACTGCCCAAACTCATGACTGTCAAGCTGAAACTTTCACTTATAGTCAGTCAGTACATAAATCTGAGCTAAACAGAAGGCGGAAAAGAGAGCCATAGAGATGTTTGTGCATTAATTCAATATCCACTACTTGCATTGCTCTTGGGCAAGACACTTCATCCTTTGTGCACATGTGTCAAAGTGTCAGTGCACTCAAGATGATTTTTAGTTCTTAAGAAGTCAAATGACAAATGCTATATTTTTGGAAATTTGCCAACAAGTACTGTACAGTATGAAGAAATCGTAGGCAAAGATTCTTCAGTCATCATCTGTACTCTGTAGTTGAAGTGTTTGGATGTTTCGATCTTAGTCCAAAGATCGTCTTCAGCGAGTAAATACTTAAACACGTTCGTGGGACTCTTAAGAGCAAACCAGAAGGGGGAGTTAACCTCTAAGTCCCTCCTCTCTTGGTACTAAAGGTTGGAAAACATCTTAGCCTATTCAGACTTAATAGGGCTTGTTTCCTCTGTATTGTCTCACCCTGACATTGAGATGGTTTCACTCTAAGGTTGTTGTTGGAAACTGGTTTCTGTTTCCATATGTTGTTATAGACTGGATCTAACTTAAACCTAGAGTAGCCACAATTATTAGCCTCCCTTATAAAATTAGACATCACTCTTGATTTATCCATGAAAATTACCATTAACAACAAGTTTTTGTTATACTGGAAACACTGTATACTATAAAGACAATGTCCAATAATTTTAATAAAGATATTTTATTGTTACACCCAGTTTAAATAAAAAAGGACAAAATTGATACACCAAAATTATTAGGCCAATAATAGTCAATAGTGTAGCCTTTTTGAACCACAACTGACAACAACCTCTTCGAGTAGTTGTTAACTAGGTTTGCACAACTCTCCTGAGGGATTTTGGCCCATTCCTTCATTGCAAATTGTTCTAGCTGGTCCAAATTGCATAGTTTCCGAGCATGGACATTCACTTTTCAGCACCCGCCACAGATTCTCTGTAGGATTGAGGTCTGGGCTCTGTGCGAGCCACTCCTTTTCCTTGAGGAACTGTTGGACTCATTTGGATGTGTGTTTTGAGTCATTATCTTGTTGGAAGACCCAGCGACAACCTAAGCTTAAACTAAGAGCAGATTTCTGCATGTTCTCCCTCAAAATTCTAACAAAGTCTTCTTTTTTCATGATGCCATGGACCCGAACAAGGCTCCCTGTGCCTGCACAGACCCACAGCATGATGCTCCCACCACCATGTTTAACTGTGCTGTGTTCTGAGGGTTGAAGGCCTCTCCCTTTCTTCTCCAAACATAAGCAGCATCCATGTGCCCAAACAGTTCCAATTTAGTCTCATCAGACCAAAGCACAGACTTCCAAAACTCATCTTTAACTTTCAAATACTCGTGGCTCTAATGTACCGCTCTTTTAGTAAAGGGGTTCTTCTAGGATGATGGCCCTGAAGTCCACCACGATGAAGAGCAATCACAACTGTGTTCCTTGAAACATGAACTCCAGAAGAGGCCAGGTCAGCAACAATCATCTTGGCAGATGTCCGGGGCTCCTTACTGACATCTCTGACTATTTGTCTCTCAAGAGTTTTTGAGATATTGCGCTTACAACCACAGCCAAGTTTGTTTATGACAGAATTTGTCTCCTTTTACTTGGAAATGGTGCAACGTACCGCAGTTCTAGACACTGTGAAACACTTGGAAATGCGAGTGTAGCCTTGGCCCTTACCATGAGTCTCTACTATCTTCTTTCTGAGCTCCAGACTAATGCCTTTGGTCTTTGGCATGATGAGAAATAATAGTCCCCCTCATGAATTGATGTGCCCTGTTCCTTGGAGTACTTTTTTGCTGATTGAATATTGTTAGGAAGCCAAATGACTGCAGGAGTTGTTAGGAAGCCAATTGACTGCATACAGTAGGTGTGGTTTAAACATTTTTTCTAAATTTATGTTTACAAAA